>DWNJ01000804.1:0-13785 GCA_018250275.1 Udranomia eurus
TTCAAAACCATAGAATTCCGCAAAGTAACCCCTGATACTATTAATTATATATCAATATATGTATATTTAGTTATTATATGTGTCTAATTATAAGTTAAGTATGTCAATCTACCTTCTGCGCGATCAAACTCATCTATGTCCGCCGAGTGATTTGATTGTAGCCCGTGTGTGAATGCTCGAGCCATATCCGACAGATTTCCTTTCAACGCGGTAATGCCACTTGAGCTATGCAAAAGCTCATTTTTTATCGAGATCATGTGGCCAAGGAAGCTTGAATTAAACCACCTTCCACCTGAGACTGAATGACCAATAGCTACGGTTGGCTGCAACCCCTGGTATGATACCACTACCGATGAATAACCTGGCAGTTTCTCTGGTTTGTTCTCTGCATCTGACTCACTGTTGGATTAATATGCTACTCCAATAGATTGGTGGAGATAACACCAGGAGAGATGCATATCAGATTCTATCTAATGAGGGGATGATAAAGGTATATGTGATATGTATGCCATTTTATCGCGGCGGCCATCTTTGATTTATACGAATACTGAACACATAATTCTATTGTCATCAGAACTTACGTCAGGTACCAAATTTCACATCAAACGGTGAACCATAAGTTGGTCAAATTTCAACTGCAAGTTTCCGTCACATACATACAGCTACAAGTTAAGCTAATATAACGCGTATAAAATAGATATATGTATATGTTTATGTTGTGTTTCCAAAATCCCGGTTATCGAACGCTCCTATCTGGTGATTAATAAAATATACACAATGAAACGATCCGGTAATTGCCTTGTTGCCACTTAATCCGGAATTAATTCCCGCAACTAATGGACGGGAATATCGCTAATTGTACATTATTTTAGCGATTCCGTCGGGAAATTATATCATGATGATTCAATTACGATAACCGCGAGACAAATGGTAGATTATTATGCGTTTTACAAGTCGCCTCCGCCGAGTTGTGAAGCATCAGTTATCGACTTCCATCAGGATTACTGTTGACAAATTCACCGTCGTTAAAACAGATATAAAGCTGCTTCGTTATAGACATAAATGTAAAATGAAAAGCCAGAAGATGTTAAGTGGTCAAAGGAAAAATTGGCAGTCAACTGATTTTAATTTTTAATTGAATTGTAATCCGAAGCACTACAAAATGTATATGATATAAATTTTGTATCTATACATATAATAAATCTGATTGATTGAATCTGAAGTGATTGCTGTCTGTACATGTAAGATATCTAAGAGAAAATGATTTTTAGAAGTCTTTATTAATGATTTTTAGTGTTTTGTATGTTTGTGCCCGCCAATCTCAGAAACGGTTGAAAGCGGTTTTCAATTATGTGTTGTGGTCAGCTTCACTTAACATTCAGTGTTATTTTCATAAAAATCGGTTCATACATAAAAAAAGTTGTGGGACGGGGACGGAGAGGCGGTACGGGTCAGCTAGTATTTAATATATTCTATACTTTATAATTACAAATTACAAATAGAATTAATCATTCACTAACCCACGCTATACTTGCAAACACTTCTATAACTCTCCGCTCATGTTCAGTTACTCCGTAACTACACCACGATGAACTACGTGCACCTAAAATCTTTATACGTTTAATAAAAAGGAATTCAAAACTGCCAGTCAAAGCTCGCTTACCAGAAAGCATGAGCACAAAAAAACAATCTGAGCTTCGTAAGTCGCGTGCGATTGCCACGTTAACTTGACATCCAGTTAACACGGAACAATTTGCATGTCATTATTATTCTTGCTAGAAAAAATATTGTAAAGCGCAGTACACACGATCCACGTTACACAGAATAAGTACACGAGCGAAAAATCGCTTGTGAAGGCAATGCTTCTGTCCTGTGACAGAAACGTCTAATAACTCCGTAATCTAAGTCTATATCTATACGAGTACATATAATAAATCTGGAAATGATTTCTGTCTGTACATGTAAGATATCTTAGAGAGAACAACTGTTTTTGGGACGTGGACGGGAAGGGGGTACGAAGTGCGACGGGTCAGGTACTGGGAATATGTTTACTACGTGAATTGAATACGTAAGCATACTACATGTATATCTTATGTCAGAAATAATATTATAGAATAGTTTAAAAGTACCCACGTTTAAGTAGAATTTTTAAAAGAGGTTGAAATTTGACTTCAAATGTTGTACAGTTACATTTCTTTTTACATAGTTCATAAATCATATTTGAATATGCTACAAAATACAATGTTCAGTATATTCGATATTAAATAAGGACTACTAATAGAAAAGCAAAATGTGATATGATGATTATGGTTCCTAATTTGTTTTCCTTCGAGACATACTCTCGGCTATTCGTGTATTAAGTAAAACAATTAAATTTATAACTAATCAATTTTAATGGAATTTCTTCAAGTACAGACATTTGGTTAATGGTGTGTCAGAGGCAGAAGTAATAGCTTTAAATCCCAGAACTACAAATAAGAAAGATACTCTAGAAATAAGAATCCACACAAATTTAGTAAAAGGCCTAAAAACAAAAAGGACAGTGTGCAATGTACTTAAGTTGATTCCATCCCGTATTTAATGTTTTCACAACTAAAATACGAAATGCTTCTTATCCTGTCTAAATGTTGTTTCTTTCAGTTACTTTTTTCTCCTGCCTTCATGTTTAAAACTAGTGTTGCATTTACTGTACATAGCCATGTTGTTGTTGCCTTGTTATTATAATGTTATGTTATATTTTTTTAACGTCATGAAAATCCAGAACGGATTCCCTTCCGCCACAAGGGCCAGGGGGGTTATGTGCGGCTCCAACACACTAAAAACCGGACGGTGTTCCTTCGTGCCACTACTGGGCGGAGTCGCGGGAATACTAAAAGCATTGCTTCCGCATCTCCGCCAGTGTGTGTATTAAATGCCGTGAATACAATTAAATATTCAGAAGACTTAGAGTCCACATGTGGGCAATTACCCTACATTGAGGTTTCATCATAATTTATGTCTTGTTTCATTTAGTAAAATAATAATTATAATTTAACAGTAGAAAGTAAGTAACATTAGTAAAAGTAGAGCTTAATAGAAATACATAATAATTTTATTTTAAATTTTATATAATGTCAAATTTGTTTCTAATACATACGAGTATATTGATAGATTCCGCAGATTGTACATCCAATTCAGATAATCCAGGTATCATCCCACTTGGATGATGCGTACCAACTTAGTCTTCAGGGGTAGCAACGCATTTGTTGTCGACCTAAGAAAGAACTTCGATCTTTTCTTGGGTTGATAGCAGATGTCTATGGGTAGTAATCACTCCCACTCATCAGGTGGACTGTATGCTCGTTTGCTACCTCCCAGTCATAAAAAACGTAATTAAAGAAATGTCATTTTCCCATTTACAGTAGACAAAATTTGTCATGACTAGAAAACTTTAATAAACATATTCAAATGTACCTTATTGCCCCACTCGGAACCCACTGAACATAATCAAGGGACTCTTTTCGTTCCAAAATACAGTCCCGGGTCACGCTACATCCTTCCGGTTTTCCACGCTTCAAGCCTTATGTTGTATGCTCGTATTTATGTTTTCATTCAGGAATACTCTTTCCTGCGAATATATTATATACTAGCTGTAGCACGCTGCTTTGCATGCGTTATATTAAGATTTTTTTCCGACTTGACACTTATTGTTATAATTTGGTAAATTTACACAATATCATTACAAATTAACATCCTCACATTTTTTTCAACTTCAACTTTCGCATTTTTATATTAGGATGTGTGTATATAATAATAATACTACGAATACTACGAACACGAAGAATGCGTGGAGTGAAATTTCACACTTATGAAAATATAATAAAAATATGTTTGTAGTCTACTCGTATGTGCTTATAAGTTTTAGGTAAAGATTGTAGCCGTAATTTATTTTCACAGTTAATTTAAAATATGCCAGATTTTTTTAAGTTATAATTTTTATTCAAACTATGTAAAAAAGTAGCATACGAGCAGTTACTTCACTTGATAGTAAGTAGAGTCACTGTCTTCAACCCTTCACATCTGTAATCAACCAAAGGCAGGATCAAAGTACTTTCTTAGGTCGACCACAAAAGAATTGGTATCTGTCGAGATATAAAACGTTCTACCATCTTCGGAGTTAACAAAAAATCAAGAATCAAATGTTTTATTCATTATAAGATATACAAATACACTTAAGTTACCACTGAAGGTGGTACAACCTTTTACGGTTCGACTCCAGAGGCTCCACCGCCACACCTATTTCTGCCGTATAACAGCAGTTTATTTGCTGCTGTGTTAGGATTTGAAGGGTCCACACCCTCAGGGAGACATACTTAACCGAGGCGTTTCAACTTAGTCCTCAAAGTCGCATTTGTGGTCAATCTAAGAAAGAACTTCGATGCTATCTTGATTACAGGTGACCACGGGCGGCAGTTCCACTAGCTCATTAGATGGACTGCATGCTCGTTTACCCACTCAAAAAAAAACTAGAAAGCTACTACCTAGTTGAAAATATCGCATGCTAAATACTAAAGGACGTACGGAATTGAGCACTTCCTACTTAAAAAAATACGCGGTCATTGACTATACGTGAAAATAATTGTATTAAATTTAAATTATATTTATATCTCAAAGTTCAACGTCCGCTAAATAACCTACAGGGAAACATTAATTGTTGTAGTAGATCCTACGACTGATAACCAATTAAACTGTTTGTTGTACTTTTTAACGTTGCGGCAAATTTAATTAATAAGCATTTTCCGAAACGTCTACCTACTTGTGCACGGGGAAAATTAATGTTAAAACTCTTCGTTTTTCTTCTTCCGGTCCAAACAGACATGCATTTAGTTCAGAGGATAAATATGTAAAATACATATAGATAATAGACGAGACGGGATTAAATAATGGCTGCGACAAACGGAAAGGTATACAAAAATTTTCGCTTCTCCGTACAATCATTTGACTACGGAACCATCGAAATATGACTATTGCATTTGATCAAAACGTCTCGAAGTCAAAATAATATGCGGTGACCCTACAGTTCGAGAACACAAAATTGTAGGCATTTTTTAAACTTTACTACATTAATATTATAACGTTGAAAGAACCACTTTATTTATACTAATTTATGTCATTAGTGCGTGACATTCGTACTCTATGTTCAGTGGTTTTTCGAAAATATAGCCGCTAAGCCTTCGCCATAAATCCTTTAGATCTTGATTATATTAAACTGCCGACTAAGATTTAGTGGTCAGAAAACAAATCGTAAAGAAATCTGAAATGAGGTGTAATATCTCACGCGAGGGGTAAATAAATATGATGGTGTGGCAATGATATGATTATTGTAGTAATGCGTTCATTAACTAAATGAACTTCTAGGGCACCGTTTCTCTTTTCCGTGCGCGTTAAAAAATATTTACGCTTACACTTTAATTATCTGATTAGTATACTTAACTGCCTATTGTAATAAGTTTGCTTAATTATCTTCTTCGCATATTTTTGAATATCTTATACTATAATTGTGGGTATCGTTTATATGATATTTATAATTATGAATTTAATATTCAAAAGATATGGGTGCGGTCCAAGTGGGATCAATGACAACGAATTCCTTATTTACGTTTGGTAGTGACCCATATTTTTCTAAAGTTCTCATTGCAGTATCCTATTACTGATGATTGTCAAAAACAAAAAATATATATTCTCATTACTGACAACATACGGAGGTCTTTGACCTCCACCACGACACTGTAGGGTGAATGCCGCCGTTGTTGACAATTCAATATCAAATATTTAAGCTGATTTGACAGGTGTGTTTAGGGTTACTTAAACTAAATAGGTGGGTTGAGTAAATTACGTTGATATATTGGTAGGAATGTGTTGTTGTGGAAATAAAGCAGACAAATTAAGTTATATTCTTGGCCTTATTATTTATCTGGGACACAAAAGTAATTTGTAATCATTATCTTACTAACAAATGAATATACCATGATAAATATAATTCCACTATTTTGTACTTCTACACGACCAAAACTTTGAGTGTATGTTTAATTAATGCGTCATTACTCATAATAAAATATTTGTCATAGAAAAAGACTGAACATTTAAAAACTTGTGTGAGTAGCAACCTCACGGTATGAAAACGTTCTATTTTTCTTTTTAATTTTGAATTTCTTATTATTCTATTACTAACTCTATTGCGTACTATCCATTGATTATAAAATCAAAAAAAATACCTTTATTTAACCAATGACAAGACCTGTAAAATATTTCAAATAATTATTTTGTACTTCCGTATTTATGACACTAGTGAGTAAGATAAAGATGCATCCACCCTAGATATTTGATCGCATACGACACTAGAGCAAATGGCTCGCAATTTCGAAGCTTTCAACTGTAAAATAATCCGTTCAGTAAAACCTGACATATTTGTAGTTTCACACTGCATGAACAAACTCAGTGCGATCAACATTGGTTCAGTTACCCTGTAAACATATTCGACCTATTTCAGCTCAACGCCACATGTCTCGGATTTCTGTGTGAATAAAAAACTGTAATCATAGCGTACAAGTAACATATTGTCGGTTTGTTCGTGTGCTTCTCAACATCTTGGATCTTGTGCGGGTTTCCACTAAGATTAGATTAGGTGATACACACAATAACGTGGTATTGGGTGATTTTTTTTATGATTCGTAGTCCACCTGATGGTAAGTGGTCACTGCCGCCCATGGACTGTAATCAACCCAAAACAGAATCAAAGTTCTTTCTTAGGTCGACCACAAATGCGTTGCTGCCCCTGAAGACTAAGTTGGAACGCCTCGGTTAAGCATGTCTTCCTGACCACACCCTTCAAACCACAACACAGCAGCAAGAACACTGCAGTTATAAGGCACAAATAGGTGTGGCGGTGGTGCCTCCGGAGTTTTAGTTTAAGATTCCACCTTCAATCCACCACCTTTTAACTACAATTTTGGACCAAAATAACACTGTAGAATGAATTTATTTATGTCGATTTTTCCCCCTGGCTTTTTTCTCCGGGTCTACCACGGCCTGAGGACCTGAAGGCTTTGAAAGCCAAAGCACTGACTAATGGAAATGTATGTGACGTTCATTGAGTGTATGTGAGTGTACCTTATAATGAATAAAAACTTTTGATTCATAATTCCTGATATAACACTCAGAGTAATAAAGGTAATTCTTGTTTACACGAGATTGAGATTGTCACGACGGGGTTATTTCTGTTAAACTGATATATGCAGAACATATGCAATATTCTTGTTATTATTTATCAATGTAGTCCACTTTGATTCAAACCCGCTGTTTACATAGTGCATTATTAGTGGTTACATAGGCTAATTAAATAAATATCTATATATAAATAAATAAAATCCTAATCGTGTTGATGTAAACAGACAATTCGAATAATAAAAATACATCGTTTATATAAAAAAATATGAATAAGTTCATCAATAGTCAAATAGGCGAGACAAAGAAATTTTCAATTTAAATCGGCTGCTGTAAAAATTCGACATCTGAAAACTGACGTTTGGACAGAAACGAAGGCGGGAAAAGACAGATGTAAAAGGTAGCGTTAGAAAATCCTTCGCTATTTTAGCAGACTTTTGATAAAAGAACTTAAATTAAATATTTTTAACCGAATATCAATCAATATGTTATTTAGACTTTTTTCGTTCGAATTTAGCTTTGCGTGTATGTGCCTGTGTATGTGTGAGGAAAAGAAATTTAGATGGAGGGAGAGAGAGAGAGAGGAAATTCTGAATGTTTTAATAGTGAATACGATAATCTAGCTACCATTATCACCGATAAGCCACTAACAAGGTCCTAATAAGGAAATTATTTCCAAATTAAATTAAAATAAAATATGGTGTTCGAGGTCGATTGTTTGGACAAAAAACTCAATTGCGTCTGTCGCAACACAAGATGGACAGATGAAATGTGTCAATTATTTCTTAATCGTTAAACATCAACCTCACATTTAGTAGTGTGGTTCCGTGGAAAAACCAAAGGTTTTTTATACGATAGATTATAACAAACGAGCTTGCTATCCCATTACGGGAAGGTCACTGTCGCCGAAAAATGAGCCCCGTTTTGAGATTGGGCATGGTTACCCCATGATCTACCAAACCTACTTTATGAAGTTGAACACATATTTAAAATCATATAAAACTTACACCTGCACTCAGAGAATTTTAATTATTCCTTAACAAGTTTTATATGGCATTCATTATTTTATCGTAAGATGCCACTGAACCCAAAATTACACGTGGACACAAATAGACCCTGATTCAAAAACATAGGGAAGCAGGTGCCACTGATTTTTGTAGGAATTCATTAGCAATTAATTTCAAATAGATGTAATATGTTGATACATATGTTATCGGAGGCCTTGAAGAATCCAGGTGGTATTTTTTGTCCATAGATAATAATTGTAGCAGATCAGATGCGAACCGGTTGTGTAAGTTTCGCGCGAAGTGGAATTCTAATCAGTGTTTTTGGAGGGCATTAGATAAAAAATACCTTACAGTTTCTCTTGAAAGTTTTTAAATGTGGCCGAAATTTACAAGGTCCGATCACGATTTTACCACCGCCATACCGATTTCTTCTTAATAATAACATTTTTCCGTATAACGCTGTGTTCTGGTTTCAAGAAAGATAAGGAAGAGGCAGTTAACGAGGAGTTCCAACTTAGTGGTCGACCTAAGAAAGAACTTTGATCCTACCTTAATTACAGATGCCCATGGGCGGCATTTACTACTTACTAAGGTGAATTGCATGCTAGTTTGCAAACTTAATATTATGTCGCGGAAGTGTGCGCAAGCGTTCCCGTGACTCCGCCCCGCAGTGACGCGGTTCACCGCCAGCGCCACCAAAAACGGTATTTCAATACCGTTTTTGGTCTGTTGGAGTACAACATAAACTTGCGTCGGCCTCGTGGGGGAAGGTACCCGTACCGGGTTTTCCTGATGTAAAAAGATCTTCATTGTTTCTCATAAAAAATGTATCAGTACACAACGCCAGCCAATATCCGAATATGCTTGTTCTGTATAAATAACGATCAAACTTCTGTAAATCTTCTAATTGTTTCGGCCCATTGTCTGTAGGCCTACCGAGCACAATAGTGCTTGTAAAATATGGTGCAATTAAACATGAGTAATGGCCCAAGGACGGGTACGCCTGCGTTATGGGAAACTGGAGAATTTGTATAGAAAATGAGTTTTCGGTAACTCGAAGAAGGTAAGTAGGGCGAAGGACTTGCAAGTGGCTGTTAAAAAGTTTTCAACAATGCTTCAATTGGAAGTTAACAATTTGGCCCACATGCGATATATCTGAATTTATATGAATTGTAGTGCATTATATAAGAATCAATAAAATAATCCTAAATGTTCTTTAAATAAAATAAAAAATCAACAAAATTACGTCACATTTAATGAAGTGAAGGACTGTAAAAGTTAATTTATTTAATCGATTGATTCTGTCGCATTAATGACATGAATTATTAAAATAAAAAACAAACACAAATAAAACACAGTTATTGTGACAAATTCCACAATATATTATCACGGGTATTATGTTTAATCGACGCGTTACAGTACGATATCAAGCTTAGTAAAATCCTGTGAAATAGGCATGTCCCAATAATTGCATCGTTCTGTGTCTGTTATACGACAAAAGCCTTCAATGTCAACACGAAACCAATAAGCTCGGCACACCGATTACAAAGTACGGTAAACATACAGACAGACAAACAAACAGCATTATTGGCGGAAGCCCGGAAATCACTGATCGCAGCCGATGCAATATCCGCCCGAGCACCGCCCGCCCACCGCCCGCAGATATCGGCTTTACGTGGCAAATATTGATATGGCCTAATGTTTCTCCATTCCTGGTACATGGTAGGCCGGTGGCTACTGAAACTACAAAATCCCGGTAGAATTATTTCCAAATTCGGTCGAATTTAATGTTTGTTTGGTGGCACAACCGCTACCGAATATAGTAATCGCAGAAGTTTTACTTCTATGATGGTTATTTGTTAATAACATATGTACTTATGTGAGGAATACATAGATTATAAGATATACAAATGTTTGAAACGTTTTTGCCAATGCACAAGTTAATTTTAGTAAATTGTAATTGTAAAGGAATTTCACTGGCAGCCGTATAAATACCTTCGTTTCTTGGTCTAGATGATTCCTGAGAGCATAATTTTTGCTTAAAACACTAGAATAGATCCGAACACATTATAAGATATAGACCGACAATATAATACTGTCGTAAGAAATCCGCTTCAACCAATTTTTGCGGGGGGAATCGACGTGGAGCGTGAATGGAAATGAAAAGGAAATAGACATTTCGAGATATGTCGTCTCGCTAGCGTAAACACGAGAACGCTTCGTTTGTTCTCAGATATATTTCTTATCGTTGCGTCCTTTTCTTTTACTCAACTCTTGTTGTCAACACTTTGTCATGTCTTTGTCTGTTCGCTGGTCGACTGTACACTAAACAGACGTTTGCTGCCGTTTGCGAGCAACGGGCCTGCGCCCGATGCGTGGTTCAAGAGTAAAACATAGCTGACGAGCGTATTGTTAGTCTATATCTTATAATGTCTTTTGATAGATCATTCACATTTGGAACATAGCGATCGTCAGCCAGCAGAACAGTCTTGGGACTTTGTATAGTAAAAAGGTTACTTCAAGGTAGACTTGCAATTTTCGACAATTTATTCATAGGCTCCCTTGACTCACTAGGCCTCTGTATACGGACGTCGCCGTTGAAAGACCGATGGGGCTATCGATCACGTAATGAAGGGGGCCCGGAATTGAATGCCCATGGGTAAGAGCCGTCCTATGACATATAACGCACCGATGTGCTTCACAATAGAGATTCTAGGAGGATTTGATTAGATGCAGATTTGGCCTTATACAAATGCACGTATCTTCGTAAGCACGTATATACGTAGCACAAAAGAACCGAAGTCTATAAAATGTTTCTAACACCATTTAGGAGGAGCCCGTTTATATTTTTGACACTGTTGAAGAATGACCATTGTCCTGCCTCTCACTGCCGTATATTTTGTATTGAAAAAAGATCAAAATATTTTTATTGATTAAACACGAGCATTGATAGCTGTCGGTATATTTGCCCTAATGTATTGATCGTTTGCACTTCATTATCTCTTACATTTATTTGATCTTTGTGCTACTTTTGATCATGTTTGCGTATATTTATCTGTTTCCGACAATACACGGAATTGTAGTCGAATGATTATAGTTGTAGAAACCGTTTTATATTCTAGAGAAGACTCGACTACAATATTTTTGCAAACGGAATATCTTATATTTATTGTGACTTTTATCCTTGTTTCTTGCGGCATCAATATCCCAGGATATACGAGTGCGGTGTCCGATCGCGTTTATAGTAAATGTATGCATTATTTTTACAATTTACGATATGATACCGCAGTCCATTTCCTCGCCGTTTGTATCCAAACGGAATTTTAAAATGTTTTAGTTCGGACACAATAAGAAGGTACAAGGTACGTGCGTACTTTCGTTTTATTTACTATTAAGTAGACGACAGAGTAATATCCAAGTATCTCAAGACAGTTGGAAGTATGGGCAAAACAAAAGCAGCTTACAACCAAAACTAGAAATGCTAGTCGTACCAAATATCCTATGCCATTATAGTTGATATTTTTCTTTGTCTTAGAGGCAGCAAAACTGATACTGCTAGCAACGTCAGTATTCACTAATGTATTTCTTTGGAGATTATTTTTAAGCTGACGCCGTCATAAACGAACCTCATATTGAGCACGCGAAGTGCTTAAAGGAGACTCATTCGACTTTATAAGAGATTTATTAAATACGTAGTAACTAGCCGAACGCTTCGCTTAGGCTGTTCGCAGCTCCATCACTAGTCGCGCGCGCCCGCGTAACGTGACTGCCAAGTGTTCATCGATTTACAAGACGCTATCACGTCTAAAATGTAAACTTCCACTGATGTTTGAATTGAAATCTTATGCTTATTTTATGCTATTTTGGAGTTCCCTCAACTCACGCTGTTCGACACTGGTAGCACCTCCGCCACATATATTTCTGCCTTATAAAAGTATTCTTGCAACCTTAATCGGAGCGTTCCAATTTAACCTTCAGGAGTAGCAGCGCATTTGTATCGACCTAAGAAAGAACTTCGATCGTGTCTTGGGTTGATTACACATGCCCATGGGCATCAGTAACCACTTACCATTCGGTGGGCTCGTATGCCTCTAAAACACGTTTCATTATAGAGCCATTTTTATTACCATAAATGCAATTTATGATGTATCACGCTTATCTGTAGAACCCTCGTAAACTGATACTAACATAATTATTAAATATTACTAGAGATCGCCTAGCATTCGACAAAAATCGATCGTATATCATAGAATTATCAGTTGTAAAATATCTTTTCTTTTATACCTATAGAAAAATTAAAAATACACAAAATGGCATTAATTGTTAGACATTTCCGATGCACACGTCACTCTCGATTCAGTATTCAAATTACGTTCCGTGTATAATAGGTGTCTATATACGTGTGTGCGTGTGTGTGTGTGCGTCAAAGGCATGTTTGTGTGCGTAATGGTTAATTTTACTAATTTAATGTATTTCTAATGTATTATAATATAAAATATTGTCTCGCGGCACTCCTTCTCCGTATAAACTTTGACTGTGCACAAAAATTTCATACTCCTCCCTTCGTGTAGGTAATTATCGTAAAAATCGTTCCAAAACTCTTTGCTTCACGTATTTCTTTAATTATTATTACTTTCAAATTCCAGAGCGGGTAAATATTCATTTAATATGCAGATGTTGATTGGTGATGTAACTGTACATCAGCATAATAGCATATAATTCTTACAAGATAAAACTTTTTCTTGCAGGTATTGAAAAGCTAACCTTTCCCTTCTCGCCAATAGCCGTTCAATAAATTTGTTACTTCGTTTTAAAAGTGTAGTAGAAGTTAGTAATTTCTTTTAAAAGGCCGGTGTACAGTCAAAGCAAAGCGGTTTGCACAAAAAGCGAAACGAAAGTTGAGGGAAAGTTTCCGTATAAAAAGTCAAGAATCGAATAGACGTATATAGACAAAAATACACTACCTTCTTCAAACCACGATAAAAATGGTGTTTGATAAGTCCGTTCATCTCCTCTTTCAAGTTTACTCGGAAATAAATAAACCTATCTGTTTATACACATATATATACTGGCTTATACATATACTGGTTTATACATATACTGGCTGACCAGGCGCACTTCATACCGCCTGAGAATCATTTCCCTATCCCCGTCCCTATCCAGGTTAAAAATCGACGCCCTTTGCCCATTCTTTGCGACCACTACTTTGTTATCTAAGTTAGGTACACGTATTGCCAACATAATAGCTAACACCGTCATCTGTTGGAAGAGGCGTTGGCATTTAAAAAAACATTGAGACAAAATATATCCTATACCTTAAGTTGGACAAAGTTCTGTGTGAAATTTCATTAAAATCGGCCCAGTAGCTTCGATTCTCGATAACTCGATTAGCCCAGACAAACACGATATTTTTATATATTAAAATAGTCTTTGTGAAAGTCAAAGTTCCATCAAAATCACTCCAGACCTTCCAGAGATTACCCCGTACAAACAGAATGACAGACAAACAGTTAGAAATTATAATCAGATACTAACCAGATGGTTGTTTAGGTATTAATCTCGTAAAAATGAGACA
>DWNJ01000805.1:0-13784 GCA_018250275.1 Udranomia eurus
AGCCTGAACAATGTTTTGTGAATAAATAATAGATTATTTTTTGTACGCCCCTAATGTGTGTACTAAATTTCATGATCATCTGTTGATTAGTTTAAACCTTACAATTACATAGATGTTCTAGATTCACGCCCTCCAAGGTCTTTTCCCACACATGCAACTTTTTATAAACCAATAATATTAAAAATTACAAATGACGAAACGGCCAGTTTTATTGACCAACCAGTGCCTAAGTAAGTTGACAAGTCATACAATTCGCGCATTCACAGTGACAGCCCCAAATTGCTCTATTAATTGACCAATTAGTGTACGGACGCGACTGAGTTCAAAGAAAAATAACCTACACATACTAATAAGAGGTTGTAATAAATATGCGTTTTCACACATTAAACTAATTCTAGTGGAGGGGCGTGCATTTTTAGACTGGGAGACCTTTAGATTAGGATTAGAATGCATTATAATGCATTCTAATCCTAATGTAATCCTAATCCTACGTTTTCCTTTTATGCCAATTTATATATATCTCACAGGCTAGCTGCTTGCATCCGTGCGCGACCTTTGGCAGTCCTGCTGGCAGTGGACGCTCCGAAGGCGCGGTTCCTCGCAGGCTGGGCCCCGTCTGTGCCCACGACCGAAGACGTCCAGGGCCAAACTCCCACCAAGGCCTTACACGCCAGTGAAACGTTTCTAGAATGTTCGCTGGCAGTCGTCGTTACTACGACAGAGAGCTATCAATACTTTAGTGAAGATGACGTAAGACATGGCTTCGAGGAAGAGCATAGGTGAGTCTGGACGTCTCTATTCATGTTTCAAATTTTATGAATGTGTGTAATCTAATCATATGTTTTTCACAGCTACTACCTCTCATACCAGGTTTCATTAGATTTGCTTTTAAGCAAGTGCACTTCACAGACCTTTAACAACACTCTAGATTAAATAAGTGGAAAAATTCATTGTAAATCAAATTGCTAAAATAATTTCTGCCATGTAGTATTTATCGAATTGTGCTTTTACTATAATAAATTATAACTGCTACTCACTACGGAACTACTACTGCTGCTACTACTAATGCTACTCGGAAAGTATTTAAGTCTTGCGCAGATATAGTAAATTTGAGCCGGATATTCTAATTAGACTAGTTTGGCGAAGTTGCTATTGTAGCTGAACCACAGCGGATTTCCTAAGCGACGTTAATTTGACCTCAAGCTACTGCGACTCGGATTCAATAATAGCTGTAGGTTGAAATTGCGGACTTAAATCCCGCTATTGGATTATCGGCTAACAGCTTCCGAGTTGAAGTTTCCAAGAAATTTATGTCTCGCCAGGATTTCTTCTTGTGCTTTATTTATTTCTACCTTGCAAAACTGCTCTCGTTCCCTGTATTCGATCTATACCTCGATTAGTCAGAAAACGAAATCTTGAATTTTTAGGTATAGCAAATTTTAATCTACTAAAAATAAAACGTGGATTACATCACAGGAAGTCTTTAACCGGAAAAATTGATTTAGTCGTTTTTATGCCTCGTGTGTCCGTTACGCCGGAAATATGTAAATTCGTGATCGACATTCCACTATAGAAATCAATATAAAATACTCGGCTCGTGCCTACGCGGGCACGGCCCCGCCTCTAAGCGTCAACCTCCACCAGGAACCGCATCCTCCGCACGTACGTGCGCAACGTGTACCGCTACCACCGCAACGAGATCTTCGCGGCGATCCGCAACGAGTACACGGACTGGGAGAAGCCGATCCAGCACCCCATCAACATCAGGGACGCGACGCTGGAGTCGCTCAGCGACGCGGCGGCGGCGGCGCCCGCGCTCCGCGCCGCGCAGCTGCACGCGCGCCGCGGCGCCCGCACCTACTTCGCGCACTTCGCGCACCAGACCCGGGACGCCGACTACCCGCAGGTGCGGCCGACTGGCTACTACTGAATTAAAATCATTGTTCCCTTTAGGCAGCGACGATGAAGAAGATGATGATGATGTTTTCCACGACGTATCCGACTGCAGCGACCCACGAACGACAAAGTTCACCGTGCAATGTATAAATGACAACGACTATTGCAGAACTGACAAAAATCATAGTAACGTTTACTTTTAAAAAAAGAATTAGAGGTATTGAAGAGTACGATATCTTCACAGCGGCTGGGCAGCGTGACGAGCGAAACTCTGCCTTACTTCCTGGGCCTGCCCCTCGTGGGCGGCATGCCCTTCAATCCTCGAAACTATTCGAGGGGAGACGTAGCGGTGGCGGAGTCCACTGTGTCTCTTCTAGCCGCCTTCGCGAAGACGGGTGATCCAACTCCTCGCCCCGATGACAGACATCACGATAACTCCATTTCCTGGCCACGATACGAGCTTAACACTCAGCAATATTTAAGTATAGGTGAGTGAATTTGCAGAATTAAATCGTACTACTACAATCAAAATACTACCATATCCAATGTGTAGAATTTATCTTCTAGTATTAGTCTTATTTTTTGTACTTTTGTTTTAAATGTTATGACATAAGCTCGACTGCTATCGCACCGGGGTTAAACAAATAATCGGAAACCCCCGTCCACCTACTCAATCCGAAGCCGCTCAAAGACACGCTGTTGAACAGGCACAAAGCTGCGCGTGAAGAGCCACTACCGCGGGCACAAGATGGCGCTGTGGCTGCACCTGATCCCGCAGCTGCACCGGCCCGGCGCCGCGCCGCGCCACCACCAGTTCCGCTCGCTGCACCCCGACATGTTCGCCGGTGAGCCTCTCCCGTGTCGTGTCGCCCCCGCGCCGCGCCGCGCCGCCTAACTAGCTAACCGACCTAACGTAAATTCGCACCGGTCACTTTTAAGCAGCAATGGATGGGGTGAACCCACTCCTTACACGAGCCGCCGAGCTTAGCTGGAGGAGTTAACTAAAATACTAGTATGGATCGACGTATTCATAGTTTATACAATATACAAAAAAGTCACATCCGAAATGCTTTATTGCGCAATTATGATTGACGCAAGATAGGCATTAGAAATTAACTGAAGTGAAAAATAAATTAACAAGTTAGGAATTACTTGGTAACGTAAAATATATTACTGTTTTGAACAAAGCTTATGTTTACCACATTTACTGTGTTGTTCGAAATGGTGGTCCTGAGTTACAACTAACGGAATTAAACCGTATGTAGAGAGCAGTTTCTGTGTTTTCTTTCTTTTCTGTGTTAGTTGAAACAGAAATTGCAGAATTATTTTCTAATTTAAATATTTCTTTACTTTCATTATTGAATAAGTATTATAAAATATAATTTCTGACTTAGTAGGTACATCATGCGTTAACTTTTGCAGAGTTAGAGTTTTTAATCATCTACATTCATAATAAACGTAGAAAATAAAACGTAGAATATATTCATTTAATGGAACTCCCGTCCGTTACTTTATTAAAAATATAAAACTGTGGCAACAAACTTTTTCGCAGTCATGTAGAAGCAGGAAAATGAAATAAGGAAAAAGAGCACGCACCAAAATCTCTTTACATTCAGCAGACAAACTGCAAATGTCGGAACATAAAACTCAACGAGCGAAAACGTAAAAAGTTGAAAGTAGACTTTTAAATCATTCGAGAATACGAGTACTTGCTTCATTAATAAAAATGTCGAAAGGCGAAAATATTCATTGCCTTGACATTAGTAACTTTCAGACTGGTTTTGTTTAAAATAAAGTACCACGACGAGGGTTGTAAAATTAAATTTAACATTTGCGGTAATTATTCCTGTATTGAAAATATTATAAAATCATTATTAGCTGTAGTGTAGTGTGCATAATTAGAATTGTTTTTAGAACACAAGAATAATGTGTGTATATACCCTTAGGACGTTAAAACTAAAAAATGAGTCAGTGTCAGTGGATGCTCTCTTCGAAATAATATAATTAGCAGTTTAAGTGAACTTAGAACTAGTCATTAGCCTCGATTTTGTATTAATAGGCTTCGTAATTTTCTAAAGAACTCGTGTAAAGTGCTTTTTGTACAAAAAGCTATAGCGGTGTTATAATAGGCCATTTTTGCGCTTATTGTTAGTTTTTTGTTCATTATTTTTGGGAAAAGGATTACGAAATAATACATTTTAACCAAAGCTCGTCATATCATCTAAACAATAGATAAAAGGTCGTTAATTAAAATAATTATTTTAAACCAAAACAACATCACATTCTTTGAAGCTTAGCTTAGCTTAAGTGAAATTTATCGGAAAAACAAGATTTATAAAGATAAAATGAAAATAAACGGTATGTAAAAGGAATCACTTTGAGATCTGTTAGAAGGCGCCTGTCGTAAAGAAACATTTGTTCTTATATAAAGAAAACAAATGAGAAACGAAATTAAAAAGCCGACATAATGTCCTCTATCATGAACAACATCTCAGCAATATCAGCGACCTGGTCCCTTCAGGTGAAACGAAGCTTATAGTTTACGGTTTGGGTAAAATAAATTGTCTTCACATGTTTTCGTATAATTTCTTTTTTGTTGGAAGACATTATTCTTTATAGCGTGTTCCTCTAATGGATCTAAAAGCATTTATTAGAAGGATTTTATTTATATACCTAGTATTTTGTATCAAGACAATCGCAACTGACACAATTAAATAACTTCGACAAGTTTGATGACAACATACACGGCGTGACACGTGTAAAACGTGTAATGTATAGAACATATGTGTATAAATAATAGCATGCTAATGGTTACTTTTTCAGAAAGATAAGCATAACTTTTCTATAACAGATTTAATTTATACCCACATATGGACTCAGCGGGCACCCGCGGTTGCTTTCTTAATGAATGATTTCGTGTGTAGTTGGTATTTAAAGGACTGGGAATTTTCTCCTGATCTACCATATCATGGGTACTTGTATGCGCTTCAAGTCGATGGACTACAAAACATACAAGTATAAATATAATTCAGTAGATTTATTGAGCACTTTAAATTAACCATTCGTCGCTTTATGCTTACCGACTTTTTAAATAATTGATCAATAAATAAAGCGCTGCATCAAATATCATGTTATTAGTTATCACCACAAAACGCGGCTCCACCGACATCGACTCTCGCTAAAACCGAACGTCAATTTGTGCCAGCGCCAATCAATCGGGTATCACAAACAGCGAGCGACATGACCCACATAATACGTATGAGATGAAACGGATTGGAAGGGAATAATCTCTGGAATAACACCGACAACTCCGGGAAGCGATATCGGTAATGGAAGGAACGGGAAGCTAATACGAGTAAATTAGGTAAATATACGATAAGATACGAGTAGCGAGCGACGTTGTTTTGTTGTGAGTTACTTGTTTGTTAAGTGATTTAGTTTTAAGAACATTACTTAAATATTCCAAAAAAATGCCTTTCTAAGCAACGAAATCTTTAATATATAGGTAGAGATTTTCCAATCTAAAAATGCACGCCCCTCCAACTAAACAAAATTATTTTAATGTGTGAAAGCATATATTTATTACAACTATTTATTAGTATGTGTGGGCTATTTTTCTTTAAACTCAGTCTCGTCCGTGCACGCATTGGTCAATTAATATGGCGATCTGTCACTGTCACTGTGAACGCACGAATTGTTTGACTGATCAAAAAACTGGCAGTTTACATTTAATTTTAAATATATTCAAATGTATCGAAACAAGCCGGGGAATAGAACATTCATGAATCTCTAGTTACTCGTTTGGGTTCTTCAAAAGCAAGGCCTTATGCATTGGATATAAAGATAACATAAAGATAGCAATCAAGTATCTATTTATAACCAAGTATCTACTTAATGGAAATTACACCGAAGTATATGTGAGAAACAAACAGCAATAATAACAGATATCGTCATAAACTTTATCATATTAGTATGCGAAGTTTAAATAACTCAAACACTGTCGATGTATTCAAGACGCCTCGTGTGGCCAATATGGGCTCCGGGAAGTGTCGAATTCCCGGGCATGTAACGCTCCGCTGTGGCGAACAATGAACCCATTATGCTCCCCGGTAATTGCTACTTCCCGACGCTACCTTCTTTGCTGTCGCTCTTTGTTTTGCTAACCATACGCTCGTGGTCTTTGTTCTAGAACGAATGAGAAAGTTTATTATTACAATCTCATAACGTTTTGATATCCTTTTTTTATTGTTACCTTTATCTTGAAATGAGAACCTTTTACTCCATGAAAACAATAACGAACATATAGGACCACATTACATACGCGACTGTAGTGTAGCTGACTTGAATGAGCGTTACATACGAGTACACTATCTTGTATACTTATTCCGAAGAGTCGCTAATGCATTGTCAACTAGTACGAGACTCGTTCAGTGTGTATACGCGATGTCCTCATTCTACTACAGCTTCGTATTTGTTTGTATGAATTAGAATAACTACTGTTATATACATGCATACATTAAAAGCGATAAAACGATTCGAGGTTTGGCTTCGAAGACACCGGTACACCTACGAGATGTCCATGGGCGACCGTGATCACTTGGACCCCGTCAGGTGGGCTACAAGTTCGTTTGCAAAAATCATTAGAAGCATCAGCGTGTTTGTCACTCGAACAGAAACTGACTTCTATAACATGACTGGACTGATTCCATACAGTGAGAGGAAAGCCAGAGATCCTGTACAAACAAATTTCCAGTGATTTACAAATAATATTTCCGTTCTCTTTGTGTACAAAAGGCCGATCATACAAAGCGTTCAACATCACCGTAGGCAAGCGAGACTGGCTTAAACTTTTAAACGTGGCGTTGTATGCTGAAAATTGTTTGAGTCTGCAAAATTTCAATTGTAACAGTACAAAAGTTTCGTCAATACGTTTTGTTGTAAGTGTGTTGCAAGCACATTCGAATACTTAATATTATTACGACTATACTTTTAGGTTTTATACGTAACACTTTCTAAAAATAACCGCAATGTATATATAAGTGTCGACTTGTTTCGAAACTCCTGCATCACACGAACAAAAGACGAATTTATCTCCCGGTTTTTCACTTGTCTTTCGGATTACGCTGGTTCTTAAAAGAAAACGATCTAAAATTTTAAAAAGTCTCTGTTGGTTGTAATGTATCTTTTGTTATTGTTGTTGCTTCTGATGTTTTATGTTCAAGTTACAACGGTTCTTTACAACAGCCATTATTCTCTCCCCGCGGGTGTCGTCAAGGGCGATGACTTTGGACATTTTGGCCAAAGCGCTAATTCTTAAAATCTACTTGCACATTTTAACTTTCACCAACAAAAGTAACTTCTTTATAACGGAGATAGAATTTTACATCATTTAATTTATCACGATTGCGTTAAAGACCTACTATGTGAATTTTCAATTGGGTACTACATAGTAGACATATGGGGCGTATAAGTATAATTCTATTAATTCTCAAGGGTCAAAATACTAAACCCTCCACTAAATTATGGAAATTTTTGGCAATCGATGTCGGTAATTGCTGTTGAGCGTTCTAGTCTTTATGATACATACAATTGTAGCAAGTAATAGATCTAAGTAGTTTCTACGGATCGATATAACTAACTGACCTCAGTACGCTAAAAGTAGGCAGTCAGAAAAAAGTAATTACACCTAGGCGTCGATATCTCCTCACCTTCATTGATCAAGTAATAACCCGGGAAACTTAATTGGACATTCAATTTGTTTCCACCGGTATCAGTTGGACTGCATTGCGGAGATACCAGTTAATCTTTATGTATCGACTCATCAGCGCCGAAGCCAAATAATTGGTAGTCGAGTCGGAAATGAAGTTTTTGTGCATTGCAGGAAAATGTACCGAAGGTTCAAGCAATTTGAGAGAGACAGTTATCGTATTTTCTCTATTTTTGTCGTTCTTGCTTGGTTCGACTTATCGTTGCTATTCCACCTGGTATTATTATGTAGATATTCCAATTCCCGGTAACATAGTTATACGAGAATACGTAGAATATAGACGCTGCGACTTTTGGAATACAAGGCGTCAAATCTTAGTCCTCCGCTACTCCAGACTTCGAATTTCGAGTAACGGTTGTTTTGTGGTCGACTGCGGTCTCACTCCACACACACTTCGTCACAACCTGACGAAAGTTCCTCGAAATACTCTTTAAACCAGGGCACATTCCAACCTATACAGATGTTTCTGCTATAACCTACTACCCTTAAATACCTGATCGGTTCAAGTTACATTCAAGTACTCGTATACTGTTAACGTGTTTTATATTATGCTAAACCTGTTTGATTCCGTGAGTGTTTCGGCCGCATTGAATTTATAGCTAGATCCAAAAAAACATTTTATACATCCTGGCATTAACAATTGGGATCCTCACTAGTCGCTCATTATAATATATAATACTTAATACCATATCAATGCAATTATAAAATGTTAATCAAAATTGGCTATACTTCCGAAAATCCTCACAAAAGATCGGGTAAATATGCTCAATTAAACTGGCTCGGTTCGATAAGCCATTGCGTATCCTACGTGCAGGGAGATCCAATTCGGGGTGTTTTATGTAACACTTAATGAGCTTCATTTTCGTTCATTTAACTTGCATGTCATTAATTAACTTTTTAAAATAAGGCTACGGCGTTTCTTACAGCGCATGGTTTTATTTAAGCGAAAAACACACACGCTCGCCACGTGTCATATAATTAATAGTTTAACATACAAAAACAATTAAATTTTGTTTTATTGTCAGATAATCTATTTATTTGTAATATTTTTGAATTCTTTTTATGCAGTATTAACATAAGGATGATATATTAATTTAAAAGTGATTTGTTAAGAAAATATCTAAGTTAATAATTTACTCATAATTCTATTTCAACTGCAATCAGTTTTAAATTTCAAAATACAGTTTTAAGTTTTCACTTCTGTTGGCAGTCCTCATGACTGCTTATTAATTTATTTTACAATTATAGCTATATCGTAGAGGTTTCTGAGTTCGATTTCCAATTAGTGTTTAAAGCTGAATAACGAGTTTAAATGGCTTGCTACCTACCAGCACCCACGATTTTTTTTCGCACAACGTATTCTTTATCGACTTCAAATAACAAATAGAAACAGTAAAATTACTAAAACTTTGGCATCTAGTGAGAATTGGTTTCTTAAATTTTCGTGCCTACGTATCATTTAAATTTTGCGTGCAATCACCTATTCATAACATAAAGTGAATTCTAATTACATATGTAATATGTCGAAGAATTGCTCGTTTAACGTGTGTTAAGCAAGAGACGCTCACAATTCGTTAATAACTAAGTGAGGTCTAGAAAAAGCTGATACAATGAACATCTGACCGAAGTCCGACATCGATACGGGTCGTGTATAATTTTTCAGATTTTTCTTGAACAGAATAACACTTATCCACAATGCAGTTTTTAATAACATTTGATATTGAATTTTGAATCATTTGAATACACAATTAATAGGTCTATGATACTTCAATAATTTAACATAATAACATTGAACAAATGAACAATGCCGCGATTGTGGCCGCAAACAATATCAAATTCGTTTTTATTCATATCATCCGTTGCGTAACTCCGTTTAATTTGTTCGATTGTATTAATTCGTGGATTTAAACTTATATTTGGTTTCCATTTATTTAATGCTGGTTCGTTTTGTCCACGGCAACATTTTACGCCATGCTGTTATTGCACTCACATCTGTCAGCGACTTGAGGGAACACTTTGGTTTTGTTTGGACTATTCACTATGAGAGTCTATGCGAGAGAGACAGACTAACACTAGTAATAATTATGCGTGGTTCTAATCCTTTTATCGCTCCTTTTGTCTGATAAAGGTAATCAAATTTAACTTTGACTGTTGCCGAGGATTCTGTTTACCTGCACAATATACATAAATACCTACCACCAAAATAGAAATACTTTATATAAGCATTTCAGATACTGTTTTAATAATTCAAAAACTAGTGAGAGAAAACATTCCGCCAGCCTTTAAAGCTCTGGATTAATCAATAAGATGTTCTAAGGCGCACTACCAATTTTATCTTTTTATAATGTTTACTGAGTAGGCACATCAACAATATGTAGATAATGCTTTGTTTATGATTAACAAAACTACGAGACGTTGATTCGAATATCCAACACGCTAAAATCAAATAAATAATCAAACAGGAGGAAGGAAGGGTCTTACATTAAAATAAAATCCATTGTTTATTCAAGAACCTTTTTTGGTTTCGGGACAGAAATCTTCCAAGGATACCCTACGGTCTCTAGAGGGAAAGATCGGGTTTGTGGGATTATGATCCACTTAGACTCAGTCGGCAGTCTCCCAGCCACATTTAGCGAAGTCCGAAATCTGTAATAAACATTTGCCTGTCTATTTCCTGGACTATCTTATAACATTACTCTCTAGAACCACTAATATGTTGAACTTGGTATTTGTTTTTATTTTATAACTAGGAGGAAGCAAACGAGCATGCAGTCCACCTGATAGTAAATGGTCACTGCCGCCCATGGACATCTGTAACCAACCCAAGATAGGATCAAAGTTCTTTCTTAGGTCGACCACAAATACGTTGCTACCCCTGAGGACGAAGTTGGAACGCCTCGATGTCTCTAACCTAACCTAACCACACCCTTCAAGCCAGAACACAGTAGCAAGAACACTGCTGTTATAAGACAGAAATAGGTGTATCGATGGCACCTCCGGAGTCTGTCTGGAACTGTAAAGGTTCCATCATTTGCTTTCAAGACTAAAACAGATAGAACAAAAAATTATTCCCCTCTTAAGAAATTATTCATTCAAAATATAAACTGCGTAAGATATATATTTTACTTAATTCCTTCCCAATACCAATACTGGCACGACTCGAATGAATAACGTCATTGATTAATCACTTGGAAAATTGAAGACTACCACTTTTCTATACACGACGCCGAGCCAGGAGTTCGGGGAAAAGTTGGGAAAACTAGACGAATGGCATTAGACTCGTAAATTCGAACAAATTACTTTACTTTCAGCGAAAAATATTGGCGCCCACCCATTTAACGCTCGAAGGGGGATGTAAATCTTGTACAGTTAGGAGTTTTCAGCGAACTTGGGCATCTGTTCTAACTATCGCTAAAACCGCTAGAGCGGGTGTTAGCTAAGTTTTAAATTAATAGAATAAATTAAAGAATTTCTTAGATATTGACAAAACAAAATGGGCGCATACACCATTAGCATCAGCATCAGCAGCAGTATAATAGCAGAGTAAAGGACATAAAATGTTCTCACTAGTGTGAACAGAATTTCAGAGTGTCATAAGAATCGATACCATGTAAATGAACCTTACTTTTAAAAAACAAATCACTAGTTACGCAAGATTTTCTTTATATTTTACTAAAGATGTGCGGTTTTATGTACTTGGTCCATAAAGTATGTATATTTGTTTACAGAATTATATCGCGTCGGGTCAATGAACTCGCTACATGTATCAGCTCCAATATAAAGATACCATTAAGAGCGTGATTTGGCGTCTTTTCCATATTATTTTATAGCAACGTCAGGTATAGCGTTCGTAAAGCATTTAATGATCTCAATATTTATTCAAGTTTCAAATTGTACTCCTATTTCTTACATTATTGAATATCTTATGGTTTCCTAATAAGTGGCATTTTAATGTTTTTCAAAGGAATTTTTTTATAAGTTTACCAGTTGACCCAGCGCACTTTATACCACCTCAGAATCATTCCCCTGTCGTAGTCCTTGTCCTCATTCCCGTCCCCGTCCCCATCGCCGTCCCCATCCTCATCCCCGTTACATTGTGTTCACGTAAGGCTTTATCGCAAATCTAATTAACGTTCCAGTACCGATATAATTCAAAATATTGTTACTAGGTGAAATATTTCCTGAGCTGTATACCACGACAACAGCGCTGGATGAAGAGGAAGATACGACGGAAGAGCAGGAACCGGCGGAGGTGGAAGAGTGTGAGCCCTCGCCTTCCGCGCGGCCGGCTCTCTCCGCGCTGCCTCCGCCACAACCTTCGCCTAAGGAGGACTCCCTGACTAACCTGGATACCCAGTATTATAGGTAAGAGATCGTCAAATTCTAAGGTATATTTACCTACGTTAATTTTATCTCCCATATACATATATAAATCGTTTAACTCCCATCTTATTATCCCCCATCTCTCATATTCTCATCTTACTTTTTCTGTATATTTTCTTTGATACTTACTTCTACGTTTCATTGTTTTGTAAATAAGTTACTCTTTAAAAAAAAGTTGTCTGGGTCATTTAAAAAAAACTTAAATGACCCAGACAAAAGGTAAAATAAGGTAGAAGCGAAATATGACGTTGAGGGTCACATTGTATTATATAACGACATACATGCGAACTGAAGAGGTAAGAGCATAAGCACTGAGGAAAACGATTTTTCTTGTCAAGTTTTCGTTTAATATTCGGCTAGTGAGTAGTGAGAGCGAGCAATGTTGTCTAACGGATAAATGTCGGCGATACGGCTCACGTGCCGCTATAAACAAGATTGATCAGCGTCTCGCGACGCGTAATCTCACTAATGTGTTTACCTACTTGTTTACCTTCGTGAATTTCGTCCTTTTTGTCTCACAAATAATGTCTTAATGCCACCATTTCTCAAGACCCCGCGACTTTTTCCCGCAACTGGATACAGCTGATAATGGTAATGGATCGCACCTAACTTCCACTGAATTAACTGGACTCGCCCCCGAGTAATGGCTCAATATTTCAAGCAGACGCTCCGTTTGAGCTCTAAATAATATTTCCATCTTTAAAACGCGTTTTAGTGCGCCGAACGAAAAAGCTATCGAACTTGCCCCATTTATCTTCCCACATACCGTCTATCCCGGAAACTAAGCAATAAAGAAGATCTGAGCCGACTCTGAATCAATTTCAAAATATCTTTTCCTTAACAATTTATGATGGGATGCGCTGTATCAATATTATTTCAGGTTTTTCAATGGAATAAAGAACATTGTTTTAGTTTAACACTTGTTTTGTTATCTGTACATATAATAAGTATGTAAGTGACTGCTGTCTGTACATGGGAGATACTTAAAGTAAACCATTTTTAGTCTCAGAAACGGCTGATTCGATTTGAATGTGGTTTTCACTTATGTATTGGGGTAAGCTTCACTTAACATTTAGTGTTTGTTTCATAAATAAAAAATATGTGGGGCGGGGACGCGGTACGAAGTGCGCCGATCAGCGAGTAACCGAATACTGGTTGAAATTAATAGACGAATTATAAATTTTAATGAAATAGCTAGTTAACGACTCATTAATTAGCTTCATGCAGTCATTATGTTGAAACGTCATTGTGTTATATCAATTACTTATTATTTCATACGATAAACAAAAACGTGTGTACAATAAACTATAACAAAAACGTGTGTATAACCATTGCAGACCAGCTCTGAGAGTCGGCTCATAAAACATTCGCAACATTATTATAATTGCAAGATCTTTTACATTCGAACCATTAATACTCCTTTCTATAGCTACACAGTGGCGTTAGGCGTAACAGTGGGAGCGGGTTGTTTTCTACTCGCTTTGAACGTGCTGGTGTTCGCTGGCATCTACCTGCAGCGAGGTAGACGGCGAGCTACTCAGAGGAGGCCTAGAAGAGAAGGTGAGTGAGAGAAGGAGAGTGAGAAGGTATGAATACTTTACAGCATCTGTTATTCATGTTTTTTTACAACATTGAAGTAGATTGCAGTTTAACTGATGGTTAGTGGTCACTGCCGCCCATGGACAGCTGTAATCAACCCAAGACAGGATCGAAGTTCTTTCTTAGGTGGACCTGAAAT
>DWNJ01000806.1:0-13782 GCA_018250275.1 Udranomia eurus
GAGGAGGCGCCCAGAACCCTCGCTGAGCTGAGTCCACGAACTGCGGGTAACACCTACCCGTTTTATAAATACTTCTATAGAGTTGAACGGCGTAAAATTAACGCTTTCACACTCATAGCCCCACTAGGATTCCCTGTGTCGTGGGTTGCCATGGACAACACAACACCCAGACCGACAACAGAAATTTAAACTCATCATCCAAATTTGTGCCTTGCTCGGAATTGAACCCCTGGAAAGCTGGGAAGGACTCTTCGAACGGCAGTCCGGCATGCTAAACATTGCGCCATATAGGTCGTCAAAATAGTTATATACTTAAAAAATGTTTCTTTCATAATACACCATTATATTACCTGAGTGTTACAAATTGTTTATAATAAAAATTAAATTTTGTATTTCCATTATGACAACCGAAAACATATTATTTGTCATATTAGAAACTACACTGGAGTATATCCAAAACCATCCCTCCATTTCCAGAGCTGTCTAAAATAGACCTGAACACATCGGATCCAAATATAGATGATAGTCCGGAGGCCCAGGACGAGCAACCGGTGATTGAGAGCAAGCCAGACAGCAAGTATAGGGTTTCGAGTGACGATGAAGCGGCACTGTGCGACCTGCTTACTGTGGATGAGCAGTTCACGCCGCTCTTGTTGTTGGTAAGTTCTTGATAGAGAAGTTCGTTCTTGATATATATTCTATCTACTAGATGGAAGATCCTTTTACGATTCTACTCCGCAGGTACCACCGCCACACCTATTTCTGCCTTATAACAGGTATTCTTGCCGCTGTGTTGTGGTCCAAAGTGCGAAATAGATTGTTGTACAATAGACATAACTTAGTTAAAATGTTATTGTTTGTCGTTTTGATGTGATGCATTTTGGTTTCATCGAATTTCAAATCACTAAAGACACTGATCTAGTCACGGATGGCGCTACATGCAAAGATAAGTTTATATCCATAGATTTTTATTTTATTTATTTTAACGATGTACACTTAGTATTTAATGTAAAAATACTACAGTATTCTACATATTCAAAATAGATATATAATAATACAACAGATCACATTTTGAGGTTTTGTTATGCTACACAAAACGGACGTATTCGAGCGGCAGTTAGTATATATTGCCTGTACGTAAAAGAACTCAGTATATATTGGTACATTCAATTGTTGTGCTAAATTATAGGAATGGTAGGTCCGCCATCTTTTGTATGCGCATTACCCTATTTTATGTATAACTATGGAATAAAACGAAAATCACTAAAATGTGAGTTTTTAATATATTGACACTTTGTCGATATTTGTTTATTTAATATCATATGATTTACTTCACAGTTGGAGCAATTCTCACCGGGTGAAGACGGCATACAGTTCAATAGAAAACTGCGCCAATTTGAAACCACAGTGTCCAATATGTGTCCAGATGAATCCAGATTGCAGTGAGTAGACGACATACTATATATTTCTAATGGGATGATAGATGGTACAACTTTTAACAGTTGGACTCTGGAGGCACCACTGCTACACCAATTTCTGTCTTATAACAGCAGTATTCTTCCTGCTGTGTTCTGGTTTGAAAGGCGTGGTAAGGGAGATGTACTTAAGTGAGGCTTTCTAACTAGCATAGACCAGTTACCATCAGGTGGACTTCATGCTCGTTTGCTCCATATGGAGTCGAACCATGGAATGTTTTACCATGGTCAAAATTAAAGTATGGATAATTTTTTCTAAATAATAATAACCCTTTCATGCTCATAGCTCACACTAGGATTCCCTATGTCGTGGGTGCCATGGACAACACACAGAGACAACGACATAAACACCCAGACCCAGAATATAAATTTAAACCCATCATCCACATGCCTCGCTGGAATGCCCAGCATGGTGACCATTGAGCCATACGGGTCATCAAAAAAATAGCAAATTCAAATACATCACAGAGAAAGAAGTGACAGACAAAAAAAAATTCATTGCAGACAAGCATTCGCAACATTCCGAGCAGCAGCACTTCAGAGCTCGGTGACGTCACGCAAGCTGGCGGCGGTGGGGGCGTCCTTCACGCGGCAGCAGCGCCAGCAGCTGCTGCGCGGCACCCTCCTCAACGTGGTCATGCAGGGCACCTTCACCAGTATGTAGAGTGTACTATATGCGTCGGTGTATTTGTTGAACCCCCCTTGGGTTGGCTAGGGAGCTTCCGCAGTTTGTAGATCAGCAGCGATGTGCTTGTGCGTGTGGTAGTCGTTGCGTGAAGTAGGGAGAGGAGAGGGGCGATACCTATATTATTTTTCGGCTTTGATATTTTGTAGGAAAAAAATAACATTTGTGGTCATGCACATGATCATGGCTTAGGTGACATTTCATCCGCGGATGAAACGCCACCCTGTTAAAAATGTCAGGTGTCGACTCATGCGCAAGTGGCGTCGTTATGGGATGAGTTGATGAATTCAAAAACTGGTAGTGATCGGTTTATCTAAAATTAAAGTATACTTGACAATGGCGACTAACTTTGTAATGGTTATGTATATTCGTCATGGAATATTTTACCATTTTAACATTTTATAACATTTATGACAGTCTGTGTGCATGTTTTCTATCTATTAGATAAGGGATCACCCATAGCCCATACAAATTCATTTTTTTCTATTATATTTATATTTTCTCTAATCATATTTCAATTCTTTGACAAGTACAATCTTATTTTATTTTTCTACCATAAAGTATAATACTACAATAGTTTCTTTACACATGTATAAAATGTATAAAAAAAAATGTATAAAATAATTGATTTTCATGCCATTTTCTTACGTCATAACCACCAGGTTTATAAATATCTAATACGACAAGATTATAAAAATGTACACCTGCATCTTTAAAATTTTGCTTAATATGAAAAATGTTTACATTACAGAATTAGACCTACTGGAACGGACAAATCCACTGTTTTTAATAAACGCAGCAAATTTGATGGGAGATTACTTTGCCGGTGAGTTGACGTTTAATTTTATTATGTGTAATTTTTTCAATCTTGCTTGTTGGCTAGTTCAATGTTTCAGAATAAAAATTGCGCCAGTTTTTTCTTCCGGTCTACCGTAGCCTGAGAACCTGAAGGCGTTGAAAGCCAATAAAGACCCTCTAAAACAATTACCAAGACAACAAAAATATTATTTTAATAAAGTTAAGAAATCAATTAAATCTTATGAAATGAATGATGAATTTTTTTTACAAACTGAGTGTGAAGCTTTCGTTTTATTATTTTTTTTATTTACAAAGAGCATTAATTTTTATTTAATTCTGTAATTAACAAACAAGCTTTAAATTTTATTTATTATTATTAATATTAATATAACTATTAAAAAAGGGTGTATGAAAAAATAGGCGATCATCTTTACTTTTTTATTAATTAAAAAATACTTATGTTACAGAGGCACGGCTATGTAACGGCAACAAGGTGCACATACTGACGAGTCCACTGTTGCAGTACATGCGGGCGTTGCTCGCCAGCGACGACATCAGAGCGCACAGGAGTCTGGCCACACAGGTATGGTGTTCATTGTCGATAATGCCGTTTTTGTTCCATAAACTTATATGTCATTTTTCTATTTTGATTATCTTTTACACATGTGGTAGTGTTAATATGTAAACGTATGTAAACCATATAAATTAGGCAATATAATATACCATCACTACACATATTACTGCCTTATAACAGTAGTGTTCTTGCTGCATTGTTCTGGTTTGAACTTGTGGTCAGGGAGACATACTTGATCGAGGCATTCCAACTTAGTCCTCAGGGGTAGCAATGCATTTGTGGTTGACCTAAGACAGAACTTTGATCCTGTCTTGGGTTTATTACAGATGTCCAAGGGTGGCAGTGACCACTTACCATTGGGTAGACTGCATGCTTGTTTGCTACCTCCCAGTTATAAAAAAAAATCACAATTGCATTATTGTTATCCTTGATATGTCAATCTATTCACACCTTAAACGGACTAATACACACGACTTTTACTAAAGTCCTAGAAATAAGAGCCCTCATTTTCTTGATTGTATATCACTCTTTGTACACAATAGTCGAAATCTCTAATTTATATAGAATGTTTTTATTATTAGTTTAGTTAACCCCTAAGCTAAACTTGGCTTGTGTTAGAAGTGGGTCCACGTCCACAGTGTAATGGGGGAATGAGGATCGAACCAACAATCTCTCGATTGTGAGTCCGACACACTACCCATTGAACTATTGCCGCTTAACTAATTACAGTTAATTTATTTGTCTTCATAATTGTTTCACAGTTAATGCAGAACGGCCGTGAGCTACTATCAGTACTATCACAAGAGTTAGACGACCTGGCAATATCTATCCGACTACGTCTGCTCTCACCGCCACCAGTCAGCATAATATGGCTGCTGCTCTCAGCTGATCTGTGTTTAAACAAGTTCCTTCCATTGCCCAACATTCTGCAGCAGTTCTATGCAGCGCATTTGGACCTCACAGCAGACGAAAGTTTCTCCGAAGTCAGCTACGGCTCGTGGAAGAAATCACCAGAGAAAGAAGACGGTAGCGATGAGAAAGTCAGTCAGAATCTGTCACAAATCAGTCTCAACCACGATGACGATACCAAGCCAAAGCTGAGGCCTATACTCGGTGCTGGAGCTGGGTTACTAAGGCAGGAGCAAGCACAACAGGACTTCGACACGTGGACACCCAAGACCAGTCTAGCTAAGCGGTACGATTTGAACTCATGGCGGCAGACTGAGGACGAGAAGAAAGAGGAACCTGTCGAGCCTGTCTTCAACCCGTCTGTCATGCCGCCCAACATGCAAACATTCCCAGTGTCAGTGCCAGACTATCCACCACCCAACCGGTTCAACTACCAAGAGAATTACCCCAATTACCTTCAACAGGGTGACGGCACGTACATTCAGAACCAGTTCGTTTCGAACTCTAACTACACGCCCCAAGGCGACTTTGTACAGTTCACGCCAGAACGACCTAACCCTGCGCCAGAGAGAGTCAACAATGAGATGCAGAAGAGCAGTCGACGGCCAGTCGAGAACTGGCGGAAAGAGAAGACCGAAGTCAAAGAGGATGCGAATAAAAATAAAACCAGGAATTGGACAAGGCAACGGTCGAAAGACAATATCAATGAAGATGATGAAAAGCTTAAGGATGTTCGGAGACAATCCCAGACGAGGTTAAATAGACGGAACAGTGGGGAGATCTCAGACAGTTCAGCCAAGACCCCACCCAGACGGCATGTGACCGAAGTGCCCAGGAATCAAAAGTACTGGGACCACGACGACCGATGCGACAAAGACTACAACAGTTAGTAACAGTGACAGTGCAATGGCTAGTTCACCAGTGAGTGTTGGTACTTGGTGCTGTAATATGTGATTGTGAGTGTAGTTCTGCATTGAACGGTTAGCTGGTTCGGTTGGATTTTAACGATGAGTGAAGTTTATGAGCCTTATTATATTTTATGTGGCTTGAGTTGTAACCGGTCTTGCAATATGAGATAAGATGGTGGCAAGACAATGTTAAATAACATATAAAAAGGTTAAAATATCTTTATTCTTAAAATTGTCATTTCATGAAGGCAACAGAAACTTCTATTTAATATAATGTATATAACAAGTACAGCAGACTTCTTGTGGACAGCAGATTGTAATCCGAACCTTCAATTATTTCGAGACATCTTTGTGTATGAGTTTCTGTGACTGGTTGTATAACTGGAATTTTGCTCGATGCGTGTTAAGAACAGGTTTTGTAAATTACAAAATATGTTTACCACGTCACTGTTTCAATGTGATTGTCATCTTACCACCTTGATATGAAATTTGTCAGATTAAAAGGTAGTCTTCTTCCAAAAATACTATTGGAATCTGTGCCGGTCTGTTACAGTGCAGTATAATCTGACAAATTCTAATTAAAAACGTTTGCCTGATCATGCCAGGTCTACTGTACTTGTCTTGTCTTTGATTATAATTTTGTATTTAAAAATGTATAGGTAAAGTATCTTGACTGAATTGTGTATGTCGAGTGTCAAGCTATGAATATAATAATAGAATACTAACCATATAGGATCTAAATTCTTGTATGTTCGTTCGTCATGAATCTATCAAGAACAATAATTGTTAGGGTTTTTTAAAGTTAGTAAAGTAAGATAAAAAGTAACTTTTTCTCTCAATCTTACCCATGAACATAGTTGATGTATTGTTAATTTAAATTTATTCAAAAGCGTTTATTTGTGTAACGGAGCACTAACAAATTGTTAATATTACACTTTTTACGAGCTACATTGTATCGAAACGTAGCCTTGAATGAGAAGATCCAGCAACAAACTCAGAAGGTTCAAAAGAAATCTTGTTTTAATATGATGAATATGTAACATTATACATAGGCGGAAGATTACCCCTGGTCCACTGTATTTGTAACTAATATTATGACAACAAGTTATGCATGTGCTATACTATATTAGTAAATAAAATACTAATTAATTCATTAATTTGAATTTGTTCCTGTATGGTTAGATTTATTATTATTATGAGACATCTTTGTAAAAATATGATAAATATGTGCTGTAAAATTTGACAGTGCCACCTACTGATAAAATTTAACAATATGCAATTTAATTAAGAGTTTATAATAATGTGGATCTCCGATCGAACTTGGACATAATTATTATGTGCTGTAAAAACTGAACTTATTATATTTATAATTAATAATAATAGTAGTATATATTTTGTCTTAAATACATTTAAATAGACATAGATTTCAGTAGTAGATATGCCCTTCTGTACTAAATAATATAAGTCCTTATTCTCAAGAGTCTTACTTCACATTTTATAGAAGTAACACATTCTGCTTCGACTCCTTAGGCATCACCTATTTCAAAGGTATGGTAAGGGAAACACTAAACCGAGGAATTCCTTAGTCGTCAGGGGTACCAATGCTTTTTTAGTCATCCTAAGAAAGAACTTGGATCCTGTTGTGGGTTAATTACAGATGTCCAGGGGGGGGCAGTGACCACTTACCACTTATAAGGTGGATGGCACTCTCATTTGCTGTCTCAATGTTAGTGTAAATTGTAATCATAATTTACATCAAGTCTTCCAAGTACAAAATATTTCACAGAAGGGTGTATCTCCAATTGAAATATAACATACATGCACAAATTATTTATAAATATCAACCGCCTCTTATTGTATATATAAAAAAGCTCATGCCTCTACCTCCCACCTATATCTAATCTGCATTAAACCATGTAAAAACCTCTAAATATTGGTTTAGGTGATATCTCATCGCCAAAAAGCTAGAGATCGTTTCTATTTATGTTGCTTATTCTATTAGTCAATATACTACTGTACAGTAATTCAATTTTCTTTGTGACACTTTATCAATATGCAATTCTTAAACTACCCGTAAAAATATTTTTAAAATTATTTAGTTAAAATTGCTTCTCATGATCGATTGACGTATAAATTTATGTTTTGGTATTTTTAAATAATAATAAAATAATTATTGTAAGCGAAACCGCAGGCGGTGGCTAGTAGACCATGAGAATAAAATATAATATGTAATTGTAAAAATTAAATCGCATTATTTTATGATGAATAATGATAAATTTAATGTTAAAAGAGAAGAGATGTAATAAATTTCGCACCTACCCTCCATTTGTATATCAATGTATAAGATTTTCTGTATAGTTCTGTCTTCCTCAAACTTTAATTAAAATAATTCAGTTCACTGAAAATAAAACAGTAGAAAAAAAATATATAAAACATAATTTTAATCAAGAAACGATATTATTTACAACAATATGAATATTTAAAAAAATACAGCCAAACTTTTTTATTGAATCGAGTTGTAAGGCCCTGTATATAATATGATAAATAACAATTAAATCCACATCAAAATTATATTCGCTACATAAATCTTATGCCTTTTAAACAGCGGCCTTCAATACTAATGTTTAGATTAATTATAAATTAATTGTAATTTGAGCCAGTGGTGGCCGATAATTTGAGCCATTAGTGAATGATAATTTAGGCCAATGGAGACCGATAATTAGGGCCAGTGGTTTCTAATAATTTAGGCCAGTAGGTGAAAATTTCGACCAATGACTGATAATTTCAGTCGGTAGCGGCTGGTAATTTAGGCCAATAGCTAATAATTTGGGCCAGTGGCGGGTAATTCAGGCCAGCATAATTGGGCCAGTAGCATGAGCCAATAATATACACCAAATGTCGTTAATTGAGTGCGAATTAAAATTGGATAACTTGTAACATGTGTTATTGGAGGTTATTTTTCATTCTAAAATCTTAATATTTTACCTAAGATTTATTATAATAGTTCAAATTAAGGATTCTTCCGTGACATAACTTAATATCTCAATTAAATTCATCCAATTGTAATCAGCAAAAATATTAGTAAATGAATCAATTAAATATATGGAGATTATATATTTATCCTTATTTTTAATTTTATTATTACTGAATCATTCTTGAAGATGTAAATCGTACCTAATTTTTTTTATGCTCAATAGTCCAAAACAAAGTGAAAAACATAGCAACAATGAAATCTAAAATGCATTTAAATTAATAGGTATGAATGGTCAATACAATATATTGCAATTTATTTATTTATTGAAAGAAAAACTTCTATAGGCGCGTTTGGTGGAGAAAAACCTTATTTCTGAGAACTGGTTTCTAAAATGCGACATGCAATGAGTATCGCATAACCTACCTTAATGTTTACGTTAATAGCGGGGGAAAACATATTTCTATATTTTTGGAATGGATTGTAAAATTAAAAAGTTATAATAATTTTATAATTATTTGCTTAATATGACATATCAGTTTTAAATTTCAACATTCAAAAGTTTTAAGTTTTCACATCTGTTGCCAGTCCTCACGACTGACTCCGATTTATTCTACATAAAGATCACAAGCGTAATTTACACTAAATATAGACAAGAAACTTAAATAATATAACATAAATAATACAATAGTAAGTGCATTAACGTTTGGAGGTGAATATTGCATGAGAATAATAAGTGCGAGACAGTAGAAAATAAAAAAGTTATATCCCCAACCCTTTGCATGTCCCACTGGGCTCGGTTCTTCCCACGACTTGGAAAGGTGAAAACCGCCATGCTGTTTGATGTGTGTTGGAAGGACTGCTTAGGAGTCCATCTATTAATTACGTCACACATTAAGTGGGCAGGGATCCACAGTCTGACAAGGGGTGGGGCGTTCTATATATCGTGACGTCACGTTCCAAAGTAAATTGTAACACACGAACTGAAAATAAATAAATATTTTAAATGAAAAAATGTTTTATAGTAAAAATATGTGACGTCACACTAGGAAGGCGGGTTGGAATGTGACCAGATGTGACAAGGGAGGGGTAAAGGAAACATGAAATTCGTGACGTAATTTATGGATGGCCTCTTAGCGGCCAACCAGTTCGTCGAATGTTTTCAAATGGACTTTCGACGAGATTTTCGACTGTTACAAATCGACAACAACTGGGACCGACTGGTTAACGTGCTCTCCGAAGCACGGAACAAATTATAATAACAAGCAATCGTTGAAATAATAAAATTGTTCATTGAACAAAGTTAAATATAGTTGATTAAAAATACTTACTAAATTTGTAATGATTGTTTTGGCCACAACCCTTATTATATCACACTGCTGGGCCCGGGTCTTTCCCACAACTGGGGAAGGCCTGAAGGTTGGTTAGTGATCTACCAGTTAGATGTCTTCCAAGCTGCAAATGTTGTTTCTTGTTCTCTTATTTTTGTTACCTTGTTTATTATTAGGCTTAGGTGACATTGCATCCGCAAAATAACTCATCCGCGGATGAATCGCCACCCCGTTCAACATTTTAGGTGTCGGCTCATCCGCAACTGGTGTGTCACCTAAGTCTGTTCTGCATAATTGTGTTCAGATTGTCCATTATGCTTTTAACTCCCAACTATCTGTGTACGCTGAATTAGAAAACGATTGGTGCAAGCAATTTGTATGGTTAACGTTTATCTTGTGTAATGATACAATTATAATTATAGTATAATATTAATATTTATGTACCTGTATAGAAAATATATGCACAACTTAATTTCATGCAACTTAGTTTTAAAGTTAGACAATTAATAGATACTCGTAGGCATGTCATAAAGTATGGAGAGAGCAGTGACGTCTTATAATAAGTGTCTTGTGAAAATGTGTCTCAAGGTAGTTGAACATGGTTCGTCGCCGAAGGCATCACAACCATACCTATTTCTGCTGTTAACAGCAGGCTTCTTGCCGCTGTCTTCTGGATTGAAGGGCGTAAGAGATACATTTAACCGAGGCGTGTCAACTTGGTCCTCAGGGGTAGCAAAGCGTTGAACTTCGATCCGGTGTTGGGTTGTACAAATGTCCATGGGCGGTAGTGAGCGCTATCAGGCAGACTGCATGGCTGTTTGCTACCAGAATGTATATAAAAACGGTTGTTTTCAGCATATATCTAGATATATAAGATGCCACTTCTTTAATTCAGTACAGTTAATTTAATAACAGAAATTCTGTAAAACAAAAGCGACGTAATCATTCCATCCTTCTCTTACGCATGCAACGTATCGTTTGAAGGTACACACAAATTATATGTAGAAGTGGAATGTTTTGCTCTCTTTCTCTATAAAACTCGAGTGACATGCCTACAATATTCTAGAGTATTGCTCATCTGCAACAAAAACGACACAACTAAAGCCTTATAGTGCAAGTGAATCTTGTATAGTTTTGTGAAACAGAAAAAGAATAGGTCACAATTGCTCAACTTTTTTTAAATTAAAAATTATCAGTATTTTTCATCAAACTCAACACGCTGTCCAATTACATGTAAATTCTGAGTTAGTCGTTCTTGATGTGATTGATCAATGTTGTAGATTGCATCATTTCTGTCGTTGTAAACTCTTTTTTGATGTCCTGTCCCTTTTGAAGTCTGGTGTACACAATTCGAAATTCCGGTTAAGTCCGCGCCGACTCGATACTGCCCTCATTTCAATTGATTTTAATTTTTTACACGGTTTTATTAGATCGACCTGTAACTATGTAATAGAAATTAAGAATCTGAATTACACGCACTTATAAATGTTGTGTCCTCTTGAAACTCTGCTATTCTATGTAGATTAGATGGCAATACAATATTATGGTACCATCGAGCTGGCCTGATGGTGGAATTGGAAGGTGGCTGTTGGAACCTTGGACTGCCTACTAGTGAACGTATTGAGTTTTACTGATATTGAGGACATATTATTATGGAACACTTTTTAGGGTTTTTTGTTTAAACTATTTATTCACTACCGCGCTCTCGTGCCAGTGTTGACAACCAAATATTCAACTGAAAATACTTTAGTCACCACAGACGGGACAGCGCATACTGTAGTTAGAGCTGTCTACAAAGTATTCAACTGGGCGTATTGTAGTCAGTGCTGACTACGAGATATTCAACGGGGCATATTGTAGTCAGTGCTGTCCTGATTAATAGTCATCTACAAGGGCAGTATCGGGCCAGCGCTCACTCCCCGCCGTATTCGAGTCGCTTAAGGTAAATCAGGCTCAAGATCGAATTATCAATGACACTAATGCAGTCGACTGTACATAATAGATTATATTAATGGTATTTCTAATTAGTCATGATAATTTAGGTTATATTGATTTAAAGAAGTTAAGGGGCTATTTTGGATAAGAACTTCCTTTTATAAGGAGTGGTCTTCGATCCAAAGTGGCTTTTAAAGTCAAATTTTTTGGCGTTCTTGGCGTACGCCGTTAATATGGCACATTAAAAAGATCGAAAAGTGTAATTCGCTTTAGTAACTAAGCAAATAATGTACCGTGCATGTTTTTTCTATGTTTTATTGTTGAAAATCTACTAGCATGTTCCAATGCTAGTTCTGTTAACCCCTCCAGCTAAGCTCGGCGTGTTAGGAGTGGGATCACGGTAATAGTGCAATGGGGGTCGATCATCGAACCCACTGTCTCGACCATATGTCAGACCGATCCATTGGGCTATAGCCGCTTAGATAAATCTCATAATCGTTGCTTGAAGTGTTTTGGTTGTAGACAATAGTGCTATATTAACGTGTACGTCAATGGTCGGCAATTCTAGGCAATGTAACATAGCTGAAACAAAAAGTAGATTTTCTAAGATTTGCTACGTTATGTAGATATTATATTTCATTTAAAATGTTAGAATAAACGCAGATTCGTCTGTCTCTGAGTTTTTGTTAATATTTAACAACAAAAAAAAGATGTAAAACTTTAATTTTATTTTTCGGTTTGTCAATACATATGGGTTCGAAAAATTGTGTAATCTCGATTAAATTGAAATTTAATTTCGATCTTTCAAGTTTTTTATTTACCTTTCATTACATACTGCATATTGTATTAAACTTAATAAAACTAGATAATAACACTTAATCCGTGTACATAAGCTGTTTTAAATATAAGAAAGAAAGAAAGAGCGTTGCTACCCCTGAGGACTAAGTTGGAACGCCTCGGCCAAGTATGTCTACGACACCCTTCAAACCACAACACAGCACCAAGAACACTGCTGTTATGATGCAGAGATAGGTGTGGCGATAGTGCCTCCGGTGTCGAACCGTATAAACTTCTACCACATTCAAAATACAGAGACTGCTGTTTTTCGAGATATAGGAAATGTCATATAATACCGTAGATATACGACTAATATGTGCATAGAACAAATGCGTGTTTAGAACCACAGTGTCCATCACAACTCGATAACTATTATTTTTAAATCTGTGCTAACCGCGGGAAGAGATTCGACAAATTGTAATGTAATTTTCTACATATTTTCTTTAGGGGACTGGGTACGGTTGAAACAAAGGACAGTTGACACCAAATGGATTTTAGTCATTTTTTGAATCGCATTTATTCGATATAGATAGAGACATGATCTCGTACTTAACATATAAATTTAACACTGGAATAGTAAACTTAACAATTTTATATTAAGGGAATCAGGAAAATATAATGGTTGCAACTGTAGACTGGATACACTTACTTACATCTAAATATTATATGAATCTTTAACAATGCAATTTTAAATTTTAATTCAATTTTAAACATTCATTTTATTTCATTAGTAGATTTTAACGAGAAATTCTTATGTACCTAGATATTTTTTATAAGGCTACTCTTAATTTTCTATATGAACTAAGTGCACAAAATAAATTAGATAAGTACATTTATTATTCTTCAATTGGTAGTTCAGCATATATGTAGCTTGCTTGCCTTTCACCTTTGTGATGAGTTTGTAACAGATTTTATTCATCTGAACAAAACAACTGAACAATTTAAATCCCTTCCTATCACAAGGTCCTAAAATCCATATCGTCGGTGCGCGTAGAAGACTGCGTAGCAAACGAGCATGCAATTCATCAGATGGTGGTCACTGCCGCCCATGGACATATGTGATCAACCCAAGACGCATCGACCACAAATGCGTTGCTACCCCTTAGGACTAAGTCGAACTAAGAGGACTAAGACGCCTCGGTTATGTATGTCCCCCTGACCACACCCTTCAAACCAGAACACTGCTGTTATAAGGTAGAAATATTGTATCCGTGGTTTTGCACGCGCAACGATGATATAACGAACATACAAATAGACGTATCGCTCAAAGAACGTTTTGTTTTGCCAACAGTTGAGTGGGTCGTCTTGATAAATATACCAAAATGTTGACTCAATTTGATTTGATTACATGAGAATCAA
>DWNJ01000807.1:0-13777 GCA_018250275.1 Udranomia eurus
CAATATAATCCACACTATTTTCTGTTCGATACACTTACTTAAGCACTATTACTTGCTATGTTAAACCATAAATAAATTACTTAGTTATGAATCAATCTGACTCTATGAATGTTTTATACAACCAAACATTAACCTTTTAGTGTTCTAAATTTATAATATTCTTTTTGTGCAAATTAATTCTACGGAATATATAAAATAAAAAAAAGACTGTCTCTCTAACACAATATAAAATTTATTATATAAATACATAATACATGTTATATTTCATTAAAATATACAATTGGAAACATACTATGTACCTACAGCTTTAAATTCTTTGTCATGGAAAATAAGCTGATACTGGAGTAGTCCGAAATGTAGATGGTCTTGATGATTTCTTTTCTTTATAGCTTACTTTGGGCAGATCAATATTCTGATTTTCTTTCCCTTTCTGTATTTGTGTCGACATTGATACTGGTCTGGAAGAATCTGTAATTTTTTTAAATAAATCTGTAGACTTTTTGTTACATGTATTGTACGACGAGACGAGACGAGATGAGACCAATGTGTATTAAACAACCAATAGAACTTAGTCATTCACACATCTCGTCTCCACGCACTTCCAGTGGAGCATTCAAAACGGAGATATGCGCTGGGCGGAGATGAGAAAAGAGTTGAGCGCTCAAAACAATCGCGTTAAACTATGTATTTATCTCGACTAGCGTACAACGATCGTAGTAATATGTAGCTCAGTTTCGCTTTAGCCAACACATACAACAACACACAAGTATTGCCGCATCGCTTAAACACACTAGCTGAAGAACATTTTTTCTCGTCTCTGCTTCGCACATCTCCATACTTCTCCACTTCAGTGGACTCCGGGGTTTATTAGGGGTTTTTTTTATGTTAAAATACTGCCACTAAATGGACTGAGGGTATAAAATAAAATGATGAAAAATTGGTAACTTTAACAAGTCAAATAATAAATTGCAAGTATTAAGTGAATATAAAATACCTTTTTTCTTGGTTCGATTCTCTTCAGAGGCTGGTCTAAGATATTTTGGATCTAAACCTAGCTTATTTCTATTTTCTTCTACATTTGGTTGTGGACTATCCTCTATAGTTGACCTGAAACATATATATTTTTTATTATCCATTAAATAAGTATTAAAATATAAAACCCTGTTGATCATACCAGTAGTATTCGAGGTTCAAGGGAAGAACCCATCTTCTTCCCTTGAACCTTGAATACAACGAATTGGTATTACCTTAAAATAATGAATAAATTAAAAACTCTTATTCGGTAAGATCATACTTAATTTACTTAATTTTGTATAGTCTAAACTCTTTAAACAAATGATTATGTCTTCTTTCAAACATTTGTACATGAAGAAGTAAAGACTGATTGCAACTCACATTTTTGATGATGCATAGAAGTTAATTGATTCGTCAGATTCTTCTGACAAATTGTTCAGGTTTGGAGCGGGATGTGGTGTCGAGCTCACAGCAGAATTCATTCGATTTTTGTGCTTTTGTAAATTATCTGTAGGACAGCTTTCTTCCATCTTCTTGTGGAGCCATTGGATGACTGTTTAACAAAATTAATTGATTAAATAAACAAAGAATATGCAAAACTATTCAATCAATTAAAATCCTTTATTTATTCTCCTTGATTGATAAAATCTAATCCATAGAATATGCCAAAACACATTCAGCAAAGCATAGCAACCAGTGCATCACAATGTATGGATGGAGCATGTATTTAAACTACATATATACATAGTTTAATATTTTTATTAATTCCTTACCCATATTGTTATTCTTAATGGTCTCATCGCGATCCTTCAAAGCTTGTTCATTACATTCGTATTTTTCCTTAAGACTATTTAATTCCATTTGCAATTTGTCCATATTTTGCTTTGTACTGTCTATTTGTGATTTCAACTCTTGTATCTCTCGGGCATTATGGTCTATAACTTTCTCTTGTTCAAGTGCTATTGCTGTTCTGCATAGAAGCTGGAATATATGTAATTATTTATTTCTTTATCACATCATATCATTGGGAAAATTATAACAGTGAATATATATAATTTGAGCTACCATATAATATTTTTTGTCAAGTTGCTTGATCGCATTTGATCAATGCAAGACAGGGGGTTACATGCTACATTTATTTATTTTAGCATTTATCTACGTGGACATACACACTTAGCTGTTTTAATACTTTCTACGAGTACCTTATCCTTAATTTCATGCAGGTCAATGTTCTGCTTGGATATAATCTGATTGGCTTTCATCAATTGCTCTGTTGTAGAGTGTGCTGCGTCATTATTCTTATTTGCTAAAGATTCACTGAGAGACAAACGCCTTTCTAGACTACTCTGCAAAGAAATTAGTAGTTATATTATGTTTTTCATTTATATATATACAATTATGACATACAGACATTCAACAGGTATACAGAAAAATGTTTTATTAAATAAAATAATACACCAACCTTCTCTTTCTTTAAATGTTGTAATGATTCACTTAATTCCTTTATCATTTCAGAATTATCTTTACAAACCTAAAACATAAAAATACTATAATTTTTGACAACCTACAAAATGTTAGTATAAAAACAGGAAAAAAAAGAACAATCATATTTTAACTTAAGCAGTATAAGTTAAAAATATAAACTATAAAAGTTACTTTATTTAAAAACCTTTGTGCTTTGTGTTTAATGCTCCTAATTGATATAAAGTGCCTCTACGTGAAATATTTTTATGTTTTCAAATTTTGATTAAATTATTACAAATAAGATTATGCAGCAATAATTTACAACAAAATTATCTTCATACCTTTTCTAATGATACACACTTGGAACTTAATTGACTGTTATGTTTTTCCTTCTCCAACACTTCTTTTTCAAGTGTGGCATTCTTTGCTTTCAGAGTTGCCACCTCTATGTGAGTCTTCTGCACCTCTTTCTCCAATACTATCAACCGATTAGATTTTTCACTAGAAAATATAAAAAAAACCTTTAAAGTCAACATTTTCATTTTTCATTCATTAATTTTCATGTCCAATCAATAAACCTCAACTGGTAATTGAAAAGTAAAGAAATAATAACAATATAAAGATAAATAATTACTAACAATATGTATAAGTTATATACAACATACCCAATTTGGTTTTCTAGTTGAGTTAATGTTTCTCGCAATTGTTTACATAAGAAGTTTAATTCATCAATCTGTTTGTCTTTTTTATTCAAACTTTCTTGATTTGATGCGAGCAAATTTTTTGTGTTAGTGTCTGCACTTTTCTGCCATTGCAGTCTTTCCTGTTAATTTTAAATAATTATTACTGATAAAATAATTATGATTAGAATTGGAAAATGTTATAAAAAATTATACATATAAATTTATATACTAAGCTAATATTTAAAGATTCTATATTACCTGTGCTTGCCTATCTTTTTCAGCTTTTAATGCCTGTTGAAACTCAGTTTCATGTCTTAGTTTATCCTCTTCTAATTTTGATATAGTATATGTCAAATCATGAATTTTCCCTTCTAGTTTGGCACATTTCTCAGTCCATATAACTTCATTGCTGGAGGCAGAGTTCTTAACAGCAGAAAGTGTTTTCTGTAAAAAAATATTTCATCCTAAATTTGTATATAATCTTTTAGAGTTTAGAGGCAATCTTACATACTAATTTTACTAATTACAACATAATTAATAATTAAAAAAAATAATAAATTAATAACAAATTTTGTTACCTTCAGATCAGCTATTGTAGTCGCCATATGGAGTTTGACTTCATTATCTACAGCAGGTCCAGTTTTCAATGATAAGTGCACAAGACGTCTAAACTCATTGTGTTCCACTATCTCAAAGTTATAGTCTAATGGAGTCACTTGGTGGATTATTAAAAACCTGGAAACATAAGATATCCAGTATCCATTACAAATTTCAATGCTAGTTTAGAGTAATTGCAATAATCAACTGGAACAGATATTCCCAATATATAATAGAATACTGCATACAATTTTAATTCTAATATAAAGGTACTCAAGTTAATACTATAATTAGTTCTACCTACTCGGAAGGCATAGCTGTCTTGTTTTGTTTTTTATGACTGGGATAGCAAACGAGCATGGAGTCCAACTGATGGTAAGTGGTAAGTCCCTGCCACCAATGGACATCTGTAATAAACCCAAGACAGGATCGAAGTTCTTTCTTAGGTTAACCACAAATGCATTGCTACCCCTGAGGACTAAGTTGGAACATCTCAGTTAAGTATGTCTCACTGATCACACAGAAGAATACTGTTATTATAAGGCAGAAATAGGCGTGACGGTGGTGCCTCTAGATCCTCGAACCGTAAAAGATTCTACCACCTTCAACTTCTATAACTACTATTCATGGATCTTCCAAATATCTGTAGAACATTTCAATTCAATGCCAGGAACGATTATTGGCAAGTACACTAACACTAACTACTTAACATGCACACTGGAGAGCACACAAATTTTTGCTTTATTTTATCCTTCTATGTAAATAGTGCATGAGTACATTTACCTAAGTTCATGTAATTTGGTAATGAATACTTATTACATTATTACTTACATATTATTGGCGGCGCACTGTTGCAATAACCTGACTACTTGCGATGGAAAGGTGTCAAAATCTATGAGTAACGCCTGCTGCTTTTTCAGATCTTCAAAGTCAGTCCTCGTCAACTTAATTCGACATAAGAACATCGGGTCTTCATCGTCAGATAATGTTATTCTCTGAAAAAGAATTATTTTTTAAATCCGAAGTATGGAGTTGTTACCATCAATCCACAATTGTTTTAATTTAAAATTTCTCCACTAATCCTTGGGAATTGCTTGTATTCTTTACATCCAATATCAACCTTCAGAACTTGTACCGTTGATCGGGCCAGTAATATAAAATATTATGAAATAATCATTTACGAAAACCGACAACATTTAAGAAAGGAACACAAACCAAACTATCATTTTCAAACTGTTTGTCAACTGTTATTGTTAGATCCTTTTTGCAATCATCGAACCCTCGTTTAAAAGAAACGTAGTATTTCCCTTTATGAAAAGTCTTGTAGAGCATATTTATATGCGCTTAATTCAAGCTATAATATATTCACTGAAAAAGTAAAAGAGATTGTTCTTTTACTAATTTGCTACTGTTTTGATTTTGAAATTGTTTATGTTAAACGTCAAATAATTTTACTCGACATTGACATTGGTTAATCTATTCTTTATGGATGGAGTTTAGATAGTAAATAATCGGAGTGAATAGAAAATTCTCCTTTAAACGAACTTTACTGGTAGGCTCAAGCGTACGAGTGTTTCACATTTTTAATAATTGAATTTTGGTGGTATCTTCACATATCAAATGTAAAAATACAGAACAGACTTTCGATTTGAACAAAAAAAAATTGGTGCTTTTTCTACTCACCTGCTAGCAAACAAACTAGCCTCTTTTACTACGAATGTTACAGCGAAGTTTATTTTTTAAGGATTGTAAGTTATTAATACAGAATACAAATTGAGTAGAATATTTAGGACTATACGCGTGTGATATGTAATATATCTAAATACTAAATAGTCTGTTGCCATGGGAGGGGATCGAAAGGGTGTTTAAATTGTGAATCTGTATTCTGTCCAATCAATCAATCAGTTATGATTTTATGTGACTCATTGCATAGTAAATAATATTTTAGTGTCAGTTTAATTTAGGTTTTCATAAATTAACTCACTGTTTATAATATGAAAAAGCTACAATACATACCAACGTGAACTCTGGTGTGTTCGGCAGCGAAGGAGTGCGAATGATTTGCCAGGCTTTTACATTGTTTAGTTTTGTTGTGTGCAGCTAAAGTCATCACAATAATGCCTTTTAGTTTTTTGTGCTGTGTGAAACCGAGTGTGGAAGATGTTGTGGAGTTGGATTATGCCCATCAGTCGCTGACTGATGTGCCTACGGATGTATTCGTTTACGAACGAACGCTGGAGACATTACTTTGCCAATGTAACCGTATCACAGAGCTACCTCGCCAGCTCTTCATGTGCCATGGATTAAAATACTTAGATCTGAGCGACAACGAGCTGCAAACCATCCCCACTGCTATATCTTCATTGGTAAACCTTCAGCATCTAAACATCAGTAGGAACACATTAGCGTCAATACCGGATAATATGAAAGCATTAAAACATTTAGCTTTCTTAGATCTTAGCTTGAATCCATTAGAAAAGCTACCCGATACACTCACTAACTTGATTGCGATGCAAGAACTTTACCTTAATGATACTTACCTTGAGTATCTTCCTGGGAATTTTGGGAGGCTTGCAAATTTACGTATACTGGAACTAAGAGACAACTATTTAATGATTTTGCCCAAGTCATTGTCTCGATCAACAGAGCTTGTAAGGCTGGATATTGGACAAAATGAATTTCAGCAGTTCCCAGAGGTGATTGGAAGATTTTTGAAGTTAAAAGAACTTTGGATTGATGGCAACAGCTTCACAAGCATAACTTCGGTGATTAAGCCCCTAGAAAATTTAATACATCTGGAGGCAAGCAATAACATGATAGAGGAGATTGCTTCTGAAATTGGCTACTGTACACAATTGGTAGACATTTGTCTATCAATAAATAGCCTCACCCAGCTTCCAGATACCATTGGACAGTTAAGCAACTTGACGAGTCTAAAACTGGATAACAACAGATTGTATTGTCTCCCTGAAAGCATTGGGCAGTTGAAAAATCTTGAAGAGCTCATGTTGATGTGCAATTTCTTAGAAAAAATACCATCTTCTATTGGGTTACTGAGGAAATTACAGTACCTAAACATAGATGATAATATGTTAAGATCTGTTCCTCCTGAAATAGGCAGCTGCACAAAATTGGCTGTTCTGTCTTTGAGAGCAAATCGACTGACCAAGGTACCACCAGAGATTGGTCATCTCACATCCCTAAGAGTTTTGAATTTAGTGAGAAATTCTCTTAGTTTTCTTCCCCAATCTGTTTTAAATTGTGATAATTTGGTAGCTCTCTGGCTTTCGGAGAATCAAAGTAAACCTTTAGTGCCTATGCATTCTGAAGTTGATCCCCATACTTATGAGCAAGTCCTTACTTGTTTTTTGTTTCCCCAAGTGCCTTTGACCCCAATGGAGGTGAAATCAGAAAATGAGAAAAATGAAAGTAATGACAATCATAGTTCTGTTCGCCACATAAGTTTTGTCGATATGAAACCGTCAGTAAAGGTTGCTGAGAAATCAGGGCAGTTGAGAAGGGCCCCCACCCCATATCCTAAAGAATTAAGAGCAATGGCAAAACATGCCAGAAACATCCACAAAGATGGAACCCAGGATGTGCCCCAGCCTATGCAGAATGCAGTTCACATCAAAGCAGCTAAAATTACCCCCACTTTACAACAGCGTTTTGCATCCGATAACAAAAAAGAGTTAGAAAGTCAACAGACCAATACAGATGGTAGCCAACCAGATCCCATGAAAGTATCAGTTTACGATAATTTACCACCTGAAAATACATACGATAAGCCTTTGGATTTAGAGTATGAACAAGACAAAACATACAAAAGTGTTGACCATGCATTGTATGTGGCAAATGATGTATCAAATGATTATGATGTTGATGTTGTAGACATGCCACCAAGACATTACACAATGAAACAAGGTGACAAGTATCCACCCAGACAAGAAGTTAATAGAACAAGCTCAATGCAGCCAGCAGTTTATGGAAATAATGTAGATCACAATACCTATCACATGACTAAAGACAGTAGTTATCGAGGCTGTCCTGATGAAGCTCATCTTATTCAAAGAATGTGTCATGGGTCTCAAGAAAGACACATAGTTAAAGATCAAATGATGTTGCCACATTATAAAGAATGCGCTTATTCTTCAAGGCAAGTCCCTGATCCATCATTTGAACCCATGTATGCAAGAAAAGATCACATTATATGCCACTCAGTACCTGAAGATGAGTATCATGAAAAAATCTACAACAGTGAAGGTTTTATATGTGAAAAAGAAAAAGTTTGCAGTCAGCCAAAGTATGATGTTTTCAACTACCATCCACATGGAAACCGTGAATTACCTAGTCCTAGAGTGCATACTGTAAGCCATGTAGTGAGTTCAACAACAATGCCAAATTTAAGTCATTATAATAACATGTATGTAGCGTCTGATATAGATAGTCATCATTTTCCGCCAGTTATGCACCAAACGCCCAATGCGATTTATGGAATCACTCCTTCGAGTCCAACATATGTAGCTTCACAATCTCCAGAGCTCTATTCTCCGACTGGTCATACTAATACCACAAATCCGTATAGAATGACAAACACTCCTCTCATTTCTGATGATGGTAGCTTTGGTCATGTACAGACACATGCTAGTCAGAATATGTATGATTTGTACGAAGCACCAGCTTCATCGAATGCTCCAAGTGTTATTAGTCATCGTCATAGTCCAAGTGGCATATCAGAGACAGCTTTTATGCGAGGCCAACCTCCACCATACCACATTGCAGCTCCATACACCAAACACGCTCAATACTTCAATGGTACTGGTGGATAATGTTATTATCACATATGTGAATAATTATTGAAACTTAAAATTTATTAATTATTGTAAAATTTTCTTTATTTATTGCTTATCTGGTTAATCATGTTGAGAACTGATTCTAGATGTGCAATTTAAATGTGATATAATATTGTGTATAATGTTGAAGTTTAAAAGTAATTATAAGGTGCTAAGATATGGATCATATTGGAGCATTACTGAAAATAATATTTTTTAAAGAGTTGGTATTCAAACGGCAAGTAAAGAAAAATATTGTAATGTGTAAAAATCTGTAGGTACTAAATAAGTACAATGTGTAACAACTATGTTGTATCAGATATAATGGAGTAAAATAAAATATATATAATTGTTGTAAATGTTAAAAAATAATATGTACTCCTGACAGAAGTTTGTAAATGTTGTAACAATATAAAATATCACTAGAAATATTCATTTTTTTTGCCACATTACTTGTTAGGAAATATCACTTCATTTGTTAGGAAGTCAATAAATGTTGTAGAAACATATTGCATGTATTGAATTAACACTATATCAGACACTCAAAACATAGTTAAAATTCTGCTAATTAATTACTAAAATTACTATACTATTTGTCTTATTGACTATGTTACTTTTTACTATGAAAGTTCGAAATGTTTACATTTTTATGTAGATTAACAATTTTCAGCCTTTAATTAAGAGATTTCTGTTAGATTGAAGTGATGCTTCATAATGTATTTATATCTGTTTCTTACTGCTTAATAAAAATATTAGTTACTTACAGCTCACTAAAAATGTGCATTTAAATAATAATAATATTTATATTTATTTTATGCTTGTATTGATCAATGTTTTCTCATAGTATTTTATATTTGACATACACAATTTTCACAGTAGCTATAGAGCACCCATAATGATAGTTCGAAAACACCTATCATAGTAAATCACATATAGGCAAATTATAAAATCTTGGAACTTTGTACCAATGAGTAAAAAATGAATTTTAAGTCACAATTGCACCAAGCTAAGTTATTTGATTTGAATTTCTAGCCGACTCGCTCTCTATAAGTACAGATGTACTTTTTAGTGTATATTTTAGATTAATTTTATATACACAATAGGAACATGAAACTAAACATAGGTTCAATGCCCACTTGTACATTGTTAATAAAAAATGGTTTTTAGCTTTCAATCTATAGCTGTTACAGTCTATCTATATTATTTTTAAAAATTTTATGCACAAATTCATTTAAAGTTCTTACAATTTTTCTATAATATATGTATGGTATGTATGTATATTGGTACTTAAATGTTGCATGTATCTCGAGTTGTTCCTATTTTGGTATGAACTATATTTTATCTAATATGTTTCTATGAAATATTTTTATAGTAAGTATACATAATTATCACATAAATTCTGTTAAAGTTAAGATATGTACTTAGTAATATTATTTAATTTTTTATATTGTTTACGGTATGGCACGGTAATCATTTTCATTTAAGGATTAGAATTATTTGAACTCTTATGATATTATCCTCAACATTAATGACGAGAACCATCTCAAAATATAACTAAACTAAATAAAAATAGCACAGTAATAGCTTCATTATATACATACAATTTTGGACATTTTTGAATTCGCTTTGTTTTCCCACTACTGTCATAGTAACGTCTCATGTTTTTTTATACAATCTAATTTTTTTCCTTATGCAAGTAGTATATTCATATTTTTTGCCATATTTGTGTAGGGTTAGAAATATAATAAGTGTACAATATTGAGGATAAATATATGATTGTGTTTAATAGAATAGAAAAATGTACAATCTAAAATACCAGTACCAATATTGTTTATTTTAGTTGTTTATATGTAGTATTATATTTTGTTGTAAAGTAAAATATAATAATAATAATTATAATATTTCATGAATTTCTATTAAATGATTTTATAATTCATTATTAGATATGTGATTATAATAAATTGTTGAGTACATTTTTTTTTAATTTTAAATGTTACAATGATAGCTATATATATATGTTAAAACACTAACTAATTTGATTCGAAAACAATTTCATTATGAAAGAACGACACAGGTGAAGTCTTATTATCTTATTACATTCGTCTTAACATATTCTGTACATTTCTCCTGATGACGAGGACATATGATTATTATGGTAACATTGAGCTGGTCTGATTGTGGGGCTGGAAGGCGTTTTCTTAGTTGTTTAAAACTATGAATTTATAAGTAAAATCATATACAAGTCCCAATATATTGTACACTTAGGTAGTTCTAAAATCTAGTCATTATTAGATTTTGTTAAAATATTACATCTCGATGATTTCTGTACGCAGGGATAATTATGTACACATCACACTTCATTTGATCATTACTCATTATCGTATCATTGCATGTTCATTAAAATATATGTGTAGTATTATACATATAAAAAGGTAGTTAATTTGTAGATATTTATTTTATAAAAATATGAAAAAAAACATTCGATATTTTATGATGTCAATCGAATGTTAAATAAATTAAAAAATAACTAATCACTAAACATTAATGTTAATGATATCTAATATTGGTTAATAATAAATTCGAATAGCCTAATGGTTACGTAATGACTATGTTCTATTGTAAATAAATTTATTTCTAAAATACTTTCTAATGATCGATTCCATTCAAACTCGGTGTCAAATTTTTCTACTGGTTTATGAATTTAAACGATGTATAGTTATTACTCAGACCTCCGTATTTCTAATGTTCTTGGCATAAACGCACTTTGGGGTGTATTCATATAATGAATCATGGCTAGGGTTGTCATACACAAAATTACGAGTGTTTTAAACTTAAACGAAACTTTTAATTTTTTTTAATTTATCAAAATTCCGTTTTTTGTTTAAGTACAATACTGTTTACGTGCAACTATATCTTCGTTGTTTCTTAATAAAAATAGATGTAAGTATTACAATCTAGGTCTGTAGTACTATAAGATACGGTTCGGATGTTTTTTATAACTGATCAAATCTTCGATATAACCCCTACGAATGGCAACCCTATAATATGATGACTCTGATATTCACTATTTTAATTTTTATATGTACTATCTAACGGGTTTATTGTTAGTACTATTTTTCTTACATAACGTTATGCCGTCATGTAAAATGCGTAAGGGTACGGGTGCTAAACTTAATTACTTAAAGCAATTTAATATGCAAGTCTATTTATTCTTGTATTTATATTAGTATATAAATAATACCAAAATGCTATATTTTCTAAAGACTGAAACCTGAACATATCATTTAATTGTGTATTTTCTTATTACTATTTTGGCTTCTTAATTATTAGTATGATTTATTTTCTTACGGTTAGATTTATTTTCATGCTATCTATCCATTGTTTGAATACGGACAATATACATTTATCTTAAAATATTAGACACTCATAAGAATCAAAAATATAATCTGTCTTAGATGAGTTTATTTTACTGCCACAGTTTAATATATTGAAAATAAAGCTAACCTGATTCGCACATAAAATATCCATTAAAATTACGGCTATTTTGAGTTTTAATGTAATGTATATTCAAAAATTAAGTTAATTAAACTAAACGAGTTGAAGTACTAATGATATTGACTGCATATTGTCCAAACAAATAAATGGGCGTACTTTAATATTATGCGAAGTAATACTTATTGTAATGTTTTATATATAATTCACTATTGACGACCACGGACATGGTTTTCTTGTTACATAAAAAAGTCTATTGTTGCTAAATGTGCCAAAACTCTATACTAACGTTTGGTCAGGTTGCCTGAGATCTATTTATCTTAATAACTCTTATGGAGATTTTTTCTCTTTCTATATAAAAACGTTACAGCCTTGAAAAGTGTCTGGAACTAAATATTTTTTTCTATCCTCTATTTCTATATACATTTAATTATTATTTCAAGTCCGTCCGACCATACGCAAATTCAGTTAAATTCTACGGGTAGGTACCTACATGTGCTACCTTTAACTAAAAATAATCTATAAGATCTTTTATACATATACATTATTTCTTTTTACCTTTTTGTACTGAACAGTTGACTATATTGCGGTTTTCTAACAAATATTATGTATAAATCCAATGAGGAGTGGGATTTCTTACATTTGACTGCGCGCCGATAGACGTTCGTAGGTTCTACGTTTTAACTTAACACTCCTACTTAAATATGAGGTGTTCCTAATTTTAAATGAAGAGTAGCTAAGTGCAATAGAAGAACAATATACGATCCTTGCATTTATTTTCTTAAGATATGCAGTTAAATAAGTTTACAGCCAAAATGGTAGCACGTGAAGTATGATGCATTTTAAAAACGGCGTTTTTATTTTTTTTTCTCGACCTACGCTTTTCAAGCCGGTTGTTTTTCTATACTACATATTAAATTTTTAGCAAGAGTAAATGTACACTACACGTATTAAGTATTTTAAGTCTTGTATTATGATAATAATATTGCGTTTCTATGTTTATACTTATACACCTATCTATGAACTATGTACACTAATAATAATATACTTCTTTCGGTACGCCATTCGAATTATTTTTGCTTTGAGAACATCTTATATCCTACTTCATGTAATTTGTTTCTTGTTTTTGTAATATTTAAACCTAGCGGTTGATTTTCCGTTTTTTTTATCATATATGAATTCGTTTGACGTGAATAATAAAATTGTCTAACTAAGTCATATTGTAATGTTGGAAACTAGAATTAAATTGTGGGCTAATAATATTATTATATATAATTAATAATAGCATCCTCCCTTGTATTGTGAACCCTCCCACTAAATGTTAAATAGTTGTCGACTATCGTTAAATACCAGATTTGTTTTATAGATTAAAGTCGAACATACATAATTCTAGAATAGAAACATAGATTTATAGAAAAGTTTCAGTAGCTACTTCGATTCTAATAATTAGCCAAGAAAATTTCATCGTATTGTTTAATTTCATTGTATTGTATGTTGTTTACAATAAAAAATATAATTTTAATTGTATGCTAGATTAGAAACAAAATGTCTACTACTGTCTGGCGATTCTTTATGACGCTATAATGCGACCATTGTGTAGATTACAATCAACTCAACTGCCCACTGTAAACTAGATGAAAATTCACGATTCTTTAGAATCTTTAGGCACCTGTTAATATGGTCTTATTATTAAAC
>DWNJ01000808.1:0-13770 GCA_018250275.1 Udranomia eurus
CCTGAGGTCATCGACTCTAACGATTCAAATGTTGCAATAGAACACGTAAAAACGTCTAGTTCACTGTTGCTTCTGCCAAAGTATCTATAATATTTCCACTAATTTCGTGAAAAAGCAAACATCATTTTAAATATGTGTATTTTTCAAATTTCAATACAATGAGGTTGTTTGTCACTGAACCTGTTGAATTAACGCGGCAATTTTGTCATTACGTCAAAGGGTAGGTAGATAATTCGCGTCCTTACTTCGCAAGATGTGAAGCAATTTTGTCATTAAGGTGTGGATGTTCTTATTTTAGCAGCTACTATTAAAACTAAATATAGACGGTTGAGTATAAAATTAAGCTGTAAAATCTTAGGGTGCGTCTTCACATGACTATTTTTTACTACTATATTATGAGTATTTGATGGTGTTTGAATAATATATTTGGTATTATTTGCCTATATTATATATGAAGTGTCTGTATCTGTCAAATACAACCAACACCCAATAGCGAACACGAATAGCCATGTGAAGTCACACCCTTATAAAATTTACTCAAAATAATATATCGCATAATGTAAATGTTGTAGCGATGCGTCATAGCTTCGGATACGGTCTCTATGTACTGCTACTACTATACTAAATGTATAAATATGAATTATTTACAAGAAATTGTAATACAATACTGGATATAGATCAATTGAAAACGATTTAGCAGTTACATGGCAAGATTTTTCATATCCTTTTACCAAAGTAAAGGTTATGGTGGCGTTGCGGAGGAAAGGTCGTTCACCTCTGCGAGTGCGGACCCCTTAGCCGACTCAGACACCACATACTGGGGGGCAACTTCATGCAACCCAGGACCGAGTTGTGGAACCCAGGACAGGATCTTCCTGGTTCATCGCGGCAACGGGCCGTCAATCGCCCTGCCTCCCCCCGGCCAGCATCATGACCATCAAAAAGATTTCATATTTCGATTAGTTACAAGTAAAATCTCATTATTAACTTACGAAAATATAGGTCGTGTTTCTTCTGACTCATACTACCACAACAATGCTACGACATCTGCATTATACTTATTCACTGATTCATTGTAATTCATCGCACGGTGGCGCTCGCGACGCATCCGGTTCAGGTTAAGCGTTAAATAAGACATAATCGCTGGTCACAATTATAACATTTGACGCACATTATTGCCTTGACATCTTACGGTCTTTGGAATATGAACGCCGACTTGTGTAGTATTGCATTGACTGCCATATCTTATTTATCTACACTTTTTGCACCATACATACAGTATTGGAGCAAAGGCAGTCAACTGGGCAGTTGTAGCACGACAAAATCTTATACTGTATTCCATATCTTATGTTATCTTCAAACAATATAGGTTTAGGTTTAAAGAAATGTTATTCTCAAAAAAGACATAATTGTCACTTACATGAGAATATGACTCAATGTAACATTAATATCTTCGTCGCAATATGAAATATAAAAACAAAAATGATAATATAGTATATACGAAGTACTCATTTAACGTATTATGTTGCATTTTAATTTTTAAAATCTAAATTTGAACCCTTCAGATAGTGTTTGGATTCTTTGAAGAGACTTTGCAGGATTGCACTGCACGTGTCAGGTGATAAATCATATCAATCTTTTATTCGTTGACTAATGTAAACTTAATAAAAATTACCTATCTCAATACGAGCACAAGCGCGTTCTGCCTAACGAATTTCACTAGATCCAACCGTTTCCGACTATAACCTCGCTTGTGTAATTGGGTTTTTAACCTTGTGTAACAGATAGTAAAACTATGTTACTATCTGTTCTAGTTATAGATCTTGATTAAGTCATGTGCTAGTCGCAAGTAATCTAATAATATGTAATTATTTATGAAAATGACCCGTATGAAGGTCATTTTTTTATTTTTAACCGACGAAAAAACGGAGGAGGTTCGATTCGTTCAATTCGACACGTATATATATTTTTATGTTAGACCACGCATAACTTTTTACAGAGTAGACAAATTTTGATAATTATTTTCTTAATGCATAAGATATACTTCGTAGTTGCTCCGATTAAATTTTGAACGAGAATTCTAACCCTAAGGGTACAAAAAACATATCATGTAAAGAACTAACAGTACGCTCTAAGAAAGGCTTTCCATTGTAAGATCGTGTCCAACGTTAAGTCAGTCCTAAACGATAATTTGTGTACGATAAAAATTATAAAAGATAGTATGTGGTTAAATAGGCAAAAATACTTATGGTATCGATGATACCTTTTTCTATATATCGGCATTTTTTTATTAATATTCTGCCCTATTTGAACCCTATTTAAACCCTGAGTTTCCAAGACGTTATGGCAAACTTCTTGACATTTGGACGACGTTCTTGTTTCTACTCACTTTCAGCGATGTTGCTCTATTTGTAGCCGAGTAGCCGTGCGCATTTCATTCTGTTGAAAGGGCAAGAATGGCCGTGTAATTATTTGGACAAAGGAAGGTAAAAGGAAGATGAAAGGATTTTCGTCTGAGATGGTTGTAGTGTAACATTGTAAGCATTTTTGACCACCTGGTTTTCGATGTCTTAGTTAAAACAATCTTCAAGCAGCAATAATATTTCTTACATGACTATTAATTTGTAAATCTCCCTATTCACGTCCATAAATTAATTTATAAGGGTTTTTTTAATGCGGAACAATTAATTGAACTAGAGATCGCCTAGCGGTCGACGAAAATCACCGCGACCGTATATCATAATTAAAAAGATTTTTTGACTACACAAAATGACATTAATTGTCTGACATTTCCGATGCTCACGTAACTCTCGATTCAGTATTCAAATGACGTTCCGTGTATTACAGGTGTCTACTAATAATACGTGTGTGCGTCAAAGGCATAGTTTCTTTTACTAATTTTATGTATTTCTAATGTATTATTATACAAAATATCATCTCTCGGTATATACTTTGACTGTGACCAAATCCCATACTCCTCCGTCGTGTCGTCAAGTTTTGTTCGCATGTAGAGATTTCTAACTTATCACTATATTCCTTCAATTCCTGTTTGGGTTAAAGACAATACATTTGCATTAAGCGTACCAATCTTAACTTAATAAAAAATGTTTATCGTAGTCTAAAGATCATGGAAGACAGATTTATGTTAGTAAGCCTTGTGCGTTACTACCGCTACTCCAACAATGTAACAATAAGTCACACATGCCGCGAAAAACCGTCCCATTTCCCACAACAGATTTTCCATGTTATTGTTTAGAACAAACGTTAGAGCTGATTATGTGACGTTGTAATTGTGTTTATGTAAGCTGGAAGCGGCAAGGTGCAAATTGAATAACGCACGAATACTTTTACGCCGCTTCTAGTATTAAACCGCAAATTATTTTGTAAGAAGAGAAACGCCGTAGCGGTTGCGCTCATGGGGTACTATAAGAAATATTAAACTCAAATTAAATGCGTTTTCTGCTTAGCGCTAAGTGACTTATAGATAAGTACCTCAGTATGCGCATATTATGAGCAAAGGTAGAGACAAGATGCGCGTACAATTTAGCCTACTTACAAACACGTCTTTTTATGGACTTCAAATAGAAAATGGGTATGGCTGTAAGTAAATATAACATAGCAGATAACTTAGAGCAACTATTTAAATATTACTATGAAATGACATAAAGATGAAGTTAATTAAATATGGGCTATAGATATAACACTCGTATATTATAATACAGAAATTAAGATAGATAAAATCTTAGTAAAGCTAATTAATAATCTTAGTAAATCGAAACAATTGACAGTATGGATAGATAGGTTGACACTTCATTCAAGTCATCATTGCAACCAACAACAAACAGATTACCGTTCCTTTCGTAACAACAAAAGTAAGAAGGTGTGTATATGGCTGTTTCGATTTCTAACCTGTTCAGTTGGCCAAAACTACTAGGGACAGGGACAGGGACAGCGAAATGATTTTGAGGCGGGACGAAGTGGTCAACTAGTTATAAATAAATGGTGTTTGAATTGCAGTTCGTGTAACAAATATATAAATATGTTAGTGCTCATTGTAGAGATGATTCCCATGGTGACAATTGCTTTTGTAATACTCGCTTTTAATATATACATAATTTTAGTACTAATCAAATGACTTCCTATAATCCGACCAATTGTACAAGCATGCATCCGGTGAGGAATTACGCTCAATGAGTATTGCAACTCTTGTGTTAATATACTTGGAACTATTTACTTTGAGGAAATGGTAAACATTTTATGGCTGGTAAGGCAAAGCCTGATTGTGATATTGTAGTATGCTTTTATTGTTTCTTATTAATGGATATGTATGTATGGATTGTACTTTACTATCGCAACACTTTTTCTGTTCCTCTGCTGGTAAACTTTGGCAAATATAGTACTAATACTGTTGGCCATTACTAGTATATTTGCTAAAGTATAGTTTACTCTCTGTTTGAAATCTCCCTAAGGATACTGTGTTTAACACACTCAAAATAATGTTCACTTGCTATTTCGGAGAGAGATATCCCCAGAATATAATAAATTAAATACCAGTCAATTTAATGTTACTTACATACCTACCTAATTTCTTAACATATTTTTTTTGACTAACTTGATTCCTAAGGTAAAGCAATAATTTCCTATTCCGCCAATTCTATTAACGTCAAGTTATCAATCAAATTAGAAAATTAAGAGCTTGCTTCTTGAGGTTGATTACAGTTGAGTATAGCTTACATATTTTTTTTATAGTATCTAATTTGAAAATATGTATATTCTGTTTCAGTTGAGATTGTCTTTACTTCTATCATTACTTGCATCACTCAGAGTATCCCTTCCTTAATGGCAACCTTCCTTATGGTAGCAATAATACAAGCACTGGACAATTTGTCTAAGAAGTATAATTTCAAACTTTTTATAAATAAAAACCGTAAAAAATCCGTACCCACGTATAACATAGTTATGCCCGTATATTACATAAAAGTACATTCCACTAATGGAGGCAGTGATCAAGATGTTATCAGCAAAATGGCTGTTGTTCTGCCATTGTTAACCTGTACGCTGAATGACTAAAGTGATCATTGCGTGCTCTTAGCGCTTATGTTCGCCTGGTACATTGTCTGTGTGCTCCTGTTCCCTTTGTTATAATTTATTATGTTATCCTTGCAATACCATTATTGTAAACACATACAACTGGATGATCCATGTTGTGTGTATTGTGTTTTGTTTTTTCATTTATTTATTACTTTTATTATAATAAAACATTCGTAAAGTATATTACTAATACCTCAATCACGACAAATTGCTAACTAGGAAATGGAAGTGACGCAAGGCAAAGTATTACATTGCATTACTTTCATCGGAACGCTAAAGAGATAGTTGAAGATAGTATGTATTTACAAAACCGCGTTGTTTTAATATTGACAAAAAATTATGTACTAACTTCGATATACCTTATTATGTAACAAATATCTTAAACTGTAATTCCGATACGGATAGAGCACATTGAAATAACTGGGGCCTATTGGTCAACCCTGGTGGATCCTATATTTTCGATATGTTGAAAGCAAGTGCATTGATGACGGCGACGCTAATGCACTGTGCACGGCCATGCAAGCGGGTAATGAGGTGGTAACGCATGAGCCATGCTCGTAATCACTGCTGCGGGCTGACTATTGTGTAAAATCTTTGCCTGGAAACAGCTACTTTCATTATATGGTGTTCTATTGATGGAAGCGGGGTAGGCATCTCGAATAGGACTTTCTATGTAATTAGCAACAAAGACATTTCTGCAAGCATTGTCTGTACTAATCCTTAAATTTCGAATAAATACTGTTGTTTCGTTTACTGTAATAATTTTGTTTTAATAAAATGTACACAATCGTGATGATATATTGTGAAAGTCCTTTAATCCAATGCTGTCATCCAAATAACAATAAAGTAAAGCGAATAGCTAAAATAAATAACGAAGACAATCATGGAAAAAAATACAGTATGATGGTTTCTTCACATTATTATACATACACTACATATTATAACACTTCGTATTGTGATTCCCTGACGTTTGTTCTATTCGTCGCAGGATCCATTTTATTTCATCGGTACTAATTAACGTAGTCCAAGTGGGGGACTTATAATAACGAAGGCTTTGCACACCGCGCTGCATGTCGGATAATTGGAGTCTTTTTGTTCCTCGTTACTGCAGTCTGAAGTATCGGCAGTATCGCATGCATCGTACATCGCACAAAAGTCGTATCAGATTTGATGACACTGGCTTTATTGTAATGCTGTATCATGATTTGAACAAAGGAACGCAAAACTGTTGTTCTATTTTCAACCAATAGCGGCGATGCATGGTTTTTTGTTTAAATTGATTCATCTCTTGTAAGTTATATTGCCCAGGAAACTTTTTACGATATTATTGTCCATGTTATGTCATTGTGCTTATTAACATACTTTGAAAAGAACGCGAGTTCTTCTTGAAGTCGTTCACATGTGCGTTTTGCAGTAACCTAAATTGTTCGCCAATATATCTACAAGTTGCATATTTATGCAGATACTAGAAGTTATTGCGAAAGACCTTTTAAAATATATGCATTACTGACTTAATTGAGTTTAAAGATTTGCATTTTCTTTGTAGGTTCTTGTGTTATTTTACAAAATTCCCAATATCGTGAACGACTATATTATATTACTCACTGTAAACAGAAATGGAAGATTTAAAATTAAACGAAGAAAGCTCTAAATTCAAAACAAGTAACCTAATTATTTTTTATGGAACAACGAAATATTTATAAAATCACAGTAACGAGTGAATTACACAATTATAACATTAATTAAGCTGTATGGTATTGTATTGTCTAAATTGAGAAACTGAAACAGCTGATTGTAATATTCATAAACGCAATCGCTTAGATATAACACCGGTCAAGCTAATTTACTCTCAATAGTGGTGGCCACCAACTATCGATGTCAGCTACCGGAATGCTTATCGATTCTACGCTATTAAAAACGGTTAGAACACATCGATTTGAGTATAATAGATGCAATTATGATCTTGTCGGCAAATTTTAATTAACGATCCTTTGTATAACATGAGCAGTGCCTTCTGAGGATAGATTAGAATCGGCAAATCTTTTGTCTTTCTTGGGAACTAGATAGTACAATGACGTCGCGAAGGTTTTTATTCATGTTAGCTATTTTAGGTCACTTCGATTAAGATCCATGGCATTTTTCGAACTACATTAAAGCATCACAATGCGTTAACTTCTCCAGCTAAGCTTAGATGCTTGGTTTAGGAGTGTGTAAAGTAATGGAGGAGTGAGCGTTGACGATTTAGTGGATCACAATAAATGTAAAAATCCCATGCAAATATCAGACACCTATTACAAGGTGGTAGAAACCTTTACGGTTCGATTCCGGCACCTACGCCACATCTATTTCTGACTTATAACATCAGTGTTCATGCTGTTGTGTTGCGGTTTGAAGGATGTGGTCAGGAGGCATACTTAACCAAGGCGTTCCAACTTAGTCCTCAGGGGTAGCAACGCATTTGTGGTCGACCTAAGACCTCTTGGGTTGATTACAGATGTCCATGGATGGCAGTAACCACTTACCATCAGGTGGACTGCATGCTCGTTTGCCAGTCAGACTTATTAAGGAGTAGTTAATAAATAATATAAATAATGTGTTGTCATCGGACATGAAATTACAAAACTTTCTCTCTTCATTTTTGTTATATATACAGGAAGAAATTCATAAATAAAACTAAAAAACAATTATAGCATTTTGAAATCTATTAAAACTATAACGCACAAGACCGCACGAGCGAAATGAAAATTGAATTCCATTATGAAAACAGGACCGACCCGTGTTTTGATTCTCCATGAAAGAGTGTAACAAAAACACGGTTAGGTCGGCGAGATGGATAAAAACTGTTTTCTCCGAGGTGACTCAATAGAATCCACCCTTTCATCTTTTAGATGGTTGATGAAGTTATCGTTATATGCAAACTCGTTGTCTCGACCCGCTATGTCATAGAGGATTTTGTAATAAAATCTTGCGGATAAAACGTAAGAAAAGTGTCCCATTTTGTGATTGTGTTTATGACCTACAAATAATTAGTTTTGTTTTGGGCTATAAACATTTGCCGCAACCCTCTTAAGTCCCACTGCTGGGCACAGGTCTCTTCCCACAACTGGGGAAGGCCCGGAGGATACTCCGCCGCACTACTCCAACGCTCGAACCAAAGAACTGGTTACTGGCCAACCGGCATGTCGGATGTTCAAACCCCCGTATGGACTCCGACGAGGTTTAACGACTGTCATCTATCGATAACAACTCGGACCGACTGCTTAACGTGTCCTCCGAAGCACGGGAACGCACATGAAAATCCCACTATCGGTTAGGCCCATCCAGTTACTGACCGCGCCCGACGTTACTTAACTTGCGCGATCGCCCCGCAGCTTGTGTAGATCGCTACACAAGCTGCGGGGCTATGCGCGTTTCAATATAAACATTGCCTATGTTAGATTAAGCTAAGTAGTTAGAAGATACACTTAGGTATATAAGTTCTGTGGATCAAATTCTTGTTTGTTCTATGGCAAATTGTTATCCCTTTTTTTATTTAAAAGTAGGCGTCACCTACAATTTATTAATTTATTTTGTACGAATAACTTCGTGAAATATTATGTATCTTTAAGTAGTAGGTTTTGATAAAAAAATTGATATATAATATAATAATATTCTTATATAGACGAAAACACATAACATAAAAAAACAAGATTGTTCAAAAACAAACCTCCTTTTTAACTCGATTTTATTAGCTTGGGTTGTATCGATGTATATTTGTATGTAACGGAATCTTCGAACACGATTTTGACGTAATTGCAAACTTAAGAAGGACCGATAACAATACAATATTATGATACCATCGTCTCATCTCATCATCATGAGCTGGTCTGATGATGGAATTCGAAGGTGGCTGATGGAACCTTGGACTGCCTTAGTAGTCAGTTAATACTCGTAGGTAGGCCCTTTACTAGTGTAAACATATCAATGAGCCCATCATTACACTCTCTTAACATATTCTGTCCATTTCTCCTGATGACGTATGGAGGGCATATGGTTATTATGGTACCATTGAGCTGGTCTGACGATGGGACTGGAAAGCGTGTTTTTAGTTTTTAAGCTTATAATTTATTTTATATCATTATAGGCCGCGTTTGACTGCTGTCCTTTGGTGAACATAAATCCGCCTCTGACGTACGTTACCTGCGTGCCTTATTTAGACTTAAATCTTAGTGACAATATTTTAATACATAATTTGAGTAGGATAATAATTCTAGCAATCAAATATTGCTAAAATTTAAATTTACTATATACCTATTATACTCGCCTGTGTATATACGAATACAGACACACACACAAACGCGACTTGCGAATATACTACGAGACATTTCAAACAAATTCATTTTAATTGTTCATATAGCGTAAAATGTTATCTTCATTCTTATCTTGAGGCACGCAGCTGTCAGGCGAGTGCAAACACTAGTCAATGTAATTGATATTATACAGACTCACTTTCATTGAACTTAGTATATAACCTCAAAATTGCAACTCTGGCTACTGTTACACGAGGCTATGATGACCTATGCGACACCGTTATTTGCGGTAATCTCTCACTGTTTAATGACATTATGGGAAATAATTAATTATCTGTATAAGTAACAGTTAATGTGGAATATTTGTACAAATAACAGTTCAGGTATGTAAATTATTTTGCACGTTATGAAGACACCACATCGAATTTAGTTTGCCGACGTTAGTCTATGGATATACATTTTTAGTACACGTACAAAGTTCATATGCTTGTTCAGTTGTACATCTTTATCATAAACTTGAAAGTAAGTGCCTCTAAAAAGGATTGATATTTGTAAAATTTACTGTTACTAATGTTTTTTAACGATAATAGTAATATGACGGTTTTCGGATATTGTGGATGGATACCCAAAAATGGTGACTTGATATATTTTAATGTGGGTGCCAATGGATTAAAAATAATATAAACGATGGGATGTGACAAACATTATGCCTTCTAGACACAAATTAATGTATGTAGCTAACTAAGTCTTTTTGTTATTATAATTTAATAAAACGTACGTTTCGTCGAGTACAAAGAAACCAATTCAAGCCTTTTAAAGTTTCTGGCTGTCGTTTTACGTTTTTAAATGTTAAAAGTTAACGGAACTTTCAATGAATGATATAAAGTATGTAAAGCTACGTATATCAAAATTCGTTTCAAAATAATTTCCATGGGCGGAAATTGTGAACCTTATTAATAAAATACATGAAAAAAAACACTCACAAATAAATGAAAAAATCATAACAATACTGGCTGATTGCATTCGTTTAACACGATCGGTCTTGTTCGTTATACAAATTAAACTGTTGCTTTTTCAAAGTTTTCTGTATTAGTTATTTATCTTGGAAAAGTTGTAACCAGTATTCTAATCATGATTTATTCACATTATGTATTTGTTTGTCAGGGATTACAATTGCATTTATGTAAAGTCGAATGGAATCGCTTAACAAATTCAATGAATTTACTTTTAATTTTAATACGTAAACATTTATGTAAAACTTAAAACTTTGGAATTTTTATATTCGAATAAGAATAAGACACTGAAGTGGAATTGAGAAACGCTATATGTTATAATCTGTGCTGATATGTTCTGGCTTAATTGTTTTAAAGGGGCAATAGCTCAATGGGTACTGTGTCGGAATTACTATCGAGAGATGGTGTTTCCGATTCCCCATTGCACTATAGACGTGAACCCACTCCTAACACAAGCCGGTTAGCTGGAGGAGTTAGCAAAATTACTATTATTGCGACTTTTTTTATAATTGGGAAGCACCAGTCCACCTAATGTTAAGTGGTCACTGCCGCCCATGGGCATCTGTAACCAATACAAGAAGGATCGAAGTTCTTCTTAGGTCGACCACAAATGCGTTGCTATCCCTGAGGACTAAGTTGGAACGCCTCGGTTAAGTATGTCTCCCTGACCACACCCTTCAAAGCACAAAACACACAACACAGCAGCAAGAACACTGCCGTTATAAGGCACGAATAGGTGTGGCGATGGCGCCTCCGGAGTCGAACTGTACAAGGTTTTACCACCTTCGCATGCTCGTAGTTTTAAAAAATTAAGTTGTCGTAAGACGAACATATGGTAGTGCTGTATTATTTTATTAATTGTTTACTTACGTCTACGTATAGACGGGGGGGGCGTCCTACATACGTGTTAGAGTATTTTATTATCACGGAAATCGAAATAAGGAGATGACACCTACGTTGATTTATTTGACCGTAAAGAACTAAATAATTTTTTAATATCCATATATCTAGTAATAAAGTACACTTAAAAAGCTGAAGTTGCATATGACGATGATAGACGTTATTAAAACTTCTCTCCTTTGTATAAAAAGGTAGAGGTATTTTTTAATTCCAGCTAAAATTACTTGAAAATAATATTAGAATTCCTTTAATAGTTTTTCCTAGAGGCTTCCAGCATTTATAGAAGTGGGCTTCAGGTAACTCTCAGAATAGAATGTCTTATTGATGATGGAGAAATTTATAAATGTACAATTATTATTTTTCTATGTTAGAACATACAACGTATATTTTGGTAAGGGAGACATACTTACCGAGGCGTTCCAACTTAGTCCTCAGGGGTAGAAACGCATTTGTGGTCGACCTAGAAATAACTTCCATCCTGTCTTGGGTTGATTACAGATGTCCATGGGCGCCAGTTACCACTTACCATCAGGTGGGCTGATGCTCGTTTGGTGCCACCCGGGTAAAGATTAATGGAGTTTAGCATTAGTAATATTTTATTTTTAGGTTTATGATGTCGAAACAAGAAACCTACTAAAAAGTATCCATACACATTATATTTAAGTTGTCTGCTTCTGGAACAGATATTTTGTGTGAAGACGTAAAGATAAAAATCAATGTGCTCTTATAAAACCTAATACTTTAAAACCTCTAGGGCCCAAAGAACTGGTCCCTGTACTTGTGGGACTTAAAGAATAGCGCTAGGTTATTTCCGGCTGTCGTGAGAGGCGACTGAAAGGGGGTTCCGAAGTCGTGGCTTGAACCGTCTGGTCCACGACTCCGGGAAAGAAGGCGTCGTGTGTGGCCTCGCGGCGTACACCAGCAAGGTGTTCGGTCGAGCCACGTGTCCCCAAGAGATGGCCGGTACTCAGAAGGATAATCCGTCAGAGTTTCTGGGTTCCACAAAGCCCCGAGGGGTTTTTAGAGGATGGAAATATCCCATAGCCTGGAATAGCTTCCACGGCATTGGGTATCTTTGAAAGGTTTTCCCCGCGTCAAGAAAACCAAGAGTTCAAAACAACTATATAAAATCAAGCATACATTGAATATGCCAATCTGATGTAACGATGATCTTATTGTTCATAACAAAACCAATATTAAAGTGAAATTGGAACAGCGTCATATTTCTAAAATATGCTTACAACATGACACTCCTAGTATTGCAATAGCTATGCATTGCTGGCTCTGCATTCCGATTTTTGTAACGTAAAGCAGATATTATACAAACAATATTACGACATACATAAAGTTACCATCTTTAATCAACTAAAGTTAAAGAGTTATAAAAGTTGAAAAAAAGTTTACTTTTAAGCTTAAGTCTTAAGGAGTACCTACGGTCTTAATTGTGGTTTTTATATTTTCATTAAGGAAAAAAATATGTCGACTTAAAAGAAAATTGTTGTATTTTAAGGCAATACTTTGAAATAATTTGACCGATTTAAATTGGTATTAAATATCGTGAATGATGTGGTAAATTAAAATACAGGAACAGAACTAGAAAACCTTTGACCGCCAGACAGTAGATGCAGATAGAGTCGACTATTTAAGTTACTAATGAGAACCTGTGAGAATGCTCAATTGAAATATATATATTTAAACTTCAATTACTAAGTTTTCCGCTTTCTTCTGCGTACTCCCTTTAAATTATATTTATCTGTTTGCTTACAAATTCAGAAGAAGAAAATACCACAGAAGAAACCATCACACAAATAATAGGGTTGCAGTTGTGGTAAAGAAAACAAATTCTTCATCCTTCATCCTGGAAAAATTATTCTATAGAAGGTTAAGTGTATCATTCATGCTAATTCCAGTATTACACGTATTTTTATTAACAATTTTTAAATAATAACGCAATACAAAATACACTTCAAATATGATTCGCGTTTAATTTTTATGTATGATAGTTTCTTTACTTTATATTAATATATTATTATATATTAATTCGTAAATTTTTAGCTAATACTTCGCTATTGACTACGAAATTGCGTTTTCAGCACCGTTGTCACCAACACATAGGTTGCGAAATAATTTAGAAGCAAGTGAATCACTAGACAATGTAGGCGGAGATTCGTCCAAACTGTTATTGTAAGCAACAATAACTGGTCACAGAGCAGAACAATAATCTTTAAAAATATCACGTTTCTGACATTTAATCGATGCTTAGAATGCGTAATGGACTGTTAACGTTATTTTGGGATAACAAAATGTCGCGTCTGCATTATAATAAGCTTAGAATTCTTGTATTCAATTATCATGAGCGTCTGTGTACGGTTTTACGCGGAACATTAAAGTATAATGAATACTAGAAATCGCCTAGCGGTCGACAAAAATCGACCGTATATCATAGAATTATCAGTTTTAAAATATCTATACTTTTA
>DWNJ01000809.1:0-13769 GCA_018250275.1 Udranomia eurus
GGGATAATGTAGGATTCTAATGGAAAAAGTATTTTCAAATCGGTCTAGTAGTTTCGGAGCATATTCAATGCAAACAAACAATCACACCTTACGTCTTTACTTATAGATAACACCGAGTGACTTCGATATCGTGCAAGCGATATTAAATTTAATTTGCTGCTTATAAATATCAAATTGTTTTAATAACGATTATGTCTTTGCAGGTAAATACCGGTAGCTGCAACATTTGCGTGTGGTGAGAAATAATCTTTTCAGTATGTTTATTATAAAGTTATCTTAACTTCAGCTTCCTATATTTATTTTACACATAGGTACTTAGTAGATAATGATAAAATAATAAAAATGACACAATGGAAGATACATGTACATCACTCTGGGTACAAAATCTTTGTTATTGTCTATTAACTACCATAGAATCCCGATTATCCGAACACCGATTATCCGGACTCGCGTCCCGGCTCTACCTAATGATTAAAAATGTTTGTATCGCGCAACTAGAGACGTAATGACAAGTTTAATCCGACTGTTTACTCTCGCTCTCTTTTATTTGCTTAATAGTGGTTAGTTATTCTCATTACATATTAAAAAAAATATTTTCAAACATGTTCGATTTGACTTTGAAATCCATTATCCAAAATACCACTTTAGAAGTGATAACTTCTTATGGGAGGTTAAACCGCTTCGTTACGTAACGCTACGACGCTAGTCTGTCTGGCTTCTCTTTCTCTCACACATGCGGCAGCTATAGGCAGGCTCCTCCTTTCTCACTCTAACCCACAGCGCCAGCCGTATTTCGGACAGACACTTCTCTCTCCTCTCTCCGCATTACTCAATGTTTAGTGTGCGATAGACATATACTGTTGACAGTGAGCATATAACCTAAAAGTATCACCACTTCTGAAAGTGATTATAAAAAATCTGTTTCAATATTAAATAGTTCAACTTAGATAAGTTTAAGTTATCACTTCTGTCGGGCGTCTCGATACGCACACGTTTTATTTAATTCATTCGGATAATCAGGATTCTACTGTATTCTCATTTCTATGACCGAACCGAAATTGCTAGTATATGATTCTCTTCGTTCATCTTATATAATACAAGACGGATAATAGGCCTACTATATTTATTCCCTTTGCACCATGTGCCATACCAACACAAGAATCACAGAGGCAATACTTAATTAAGCGTTAATTAATTTTGTGTTATCATATTGAATTATACTCTACTTCGTTATGTCTCGTCTGTATTTATTCTGTATCCCATAGGGAAATAGATTAATATCGCAGACAAGACAAGCTGTACGGTACATTAAAGGTACCTTGTGAGTCGACTCCGGAGGCTCCTTCGCTACGGGTATTATTTATATCCTATAATAACAGTGTTCTTGTTGCTGTGTTCTGAGGTTACACCGGGGACTGAGTTCATGCTATAGTATAGTATAGTAAGGATTTGCTAAGTAAAGCGTTAGCAAAATTGTACATGATTGTCAAGTCGTAATGTACAATTACATTTATAAATTACACTTACACTGTTTATTTTATTTACAAAAACTACTAGTAGGTCAATACATACTAGTAATTCTGTTAATCCTTCCAGCTAAGCTCAAAGGCTTGTGTTAGGTGTAGGTTCACGACAATAGAGCAATGGGGAAGTGAAAATCGAACATACGACCTCTCGATCGTAAGAACGACACACTACCCATTGGGCTTTTGCCGCATTGCAATGGGGGAGTAAGGATCGGATTTGTCGAAATTAACACAAAGAAGTAAATTTTGTGCTTCGGTTAGAGAAGTGGTTAAGTACTATAGCACAGTAGAATCAATACACCTATATAGCCTATTTTCCTTATAACTAGATATGATATATGAAAGAAAATCGTGTGAATATAAGAAAAGTGTGACCAAGATTAGGCACCACGCATTAAATGGTACGCGCCATTTCGCGTTTGTCTCTTCTGTATTTTTATTCTATGTGACAAAGGTCGGGTGTGTTTACATCGCTCGATATTCAGTGTACTGTGAGGCGTGTAAACATGGCTTAATTATTTTTTTTCTATTACGTCAGATAATGTGAGCCGGCTGTGGGTTTTAAAGGTTTTTGCGCGACTTAATAGAAAATTACGTTGTATTCGGGTTTAACATATCATTCACGGCTAATGTAAATCTACTACCCTGTAAATCTATTTTGTACTCTATACTCTATTAACAACTATTTAGACTAATGACTAAAAACAGAACCTGTTATTGTGGACCGTCCATTGTCTGTTTTGTTAACAAATCTATGAACTTATATACAGTAAGTGTATAAAGTAAAGTAGTCTGTAATCTATATATAAATTCTAACATATAGTCATTTGGTTTACACATTGTCATGTGCGTCTTTGAGCTTCGGAGGGCACGTTAAGCAGTCGGTGCTGGTTGTTACCAATAGATGGCAGTCGTTAAAACTTGTCGGAGTTCAAAAAAGTATCTCCGCCAACACGCATTGCAGCAACGTGGCGGAGTATGTTCTAGGACGTCCCCAGTTGTGGGAAGAGACCAGCCCAGCGGTGGGACACAAGAAGGGTTGCGGCCGATGGGCCTGAGAAAGAGAAATGCTGACGTCGAATATCATTAAAAGCCTGGTATTACAAACTAAATAAATTACCTGAGAAATTCGAAAACGAAAGCAAGATTAAGCGATTTCTTACTTAATCTGTAATGACTTAATCATCGTTAACGGTTTTAATCGAACTTCTGATTACATAGCAATTAGTTTTATAAGACTGAGCATTTTGGGATATAAACTTTAGTATTTTAATTTGACTAATGTTTAACGAATGTGACGTGTAGACAAAAATGAAAATGGTTTTTCTAATGATATAAAATTTAAGTCATAAAATTAGAACGCAGAGAAATGGTTTTTCTATTAAATTCCAGCGACAGAATAAGAACGCAGTCAAATTAAAATTAATTGTTTGTTACCAAGTATTGAATGACTTATTATTGTAGAAAATGAGTAGAAACCAAAGATATTTAATGGCTAGGTAAATGTCTTTAGGTATTATGTAGGTATACATGTCAAATCGGCACTGTCGCATGGGATAGAACTGCTTGTATGCAAACCTCTTTTGGGATGGTCGAACCTTGTGTGATGCATCTACGTGTTCAATTCATCATGTTCATCATGTTCATTCAAACATGTCTTTTGAAGTGAAAACTTTTATAGCGACGTTTGGCACGGAAAATAGAATTGTTAGAACGTTCACAAATGCGTTGCTAAGGATTAAGTTGGAAAGCCTCGGTTACGCGCATCACCCTTACCACACCCTTCAAACCAGAACACACTAGCAAAAACACTGCTGTTATTAGGAATAGATGTGTCGTCCGGACCCGAACTACGAAATATTCTTGATATTAAATATTGATACGAAATATTGTGATCGACTTAAGAAAGAACTTCGACCCTGTCTTGGATTGATCACGCACGTCCATGGGTGGCAGTGGTTACTATCGGTGGACTGCACGCTCGTTTGCTACTACAGCGTTGTGAAAAAAGTAACGTTAGTGTAAATAATAAGAAAAGCAATTAAGTTATTCGTTAATCACTAGAAAACTTGCGTTGTTAAAAATTCTAAAGAAAACGGAATTGGGGACACAGAAATGTGCCAGTCAATAGCTTTCCATTTTTAATGCTACATTAGTGATTAATGACTTACTACATTACGGAGAAGAGATATTGATATTTTGGAAAGAAGCAATATTTTAGAATTTTGAAACGAGTAGCTTTTGCTCGCGACTTTGCCCGCGTTATAAGTAGGTAGGTAGCAAGTGGCAATAGCTCAATGGGTAGTATGAAGGACTTACGATCAAGGGTCATGGGTTCGATCCACACTCCCCCATTGCACTATTGGCGTGAACCCACTCCTAACACATGCCGGGCTTACCTCACATATTTTTACAATAAAATATTTTTAGTTCGAGTTCTTACTAAAGCGTATTTTTTAGATTCTTCAAGTATAATTTATTTTTTAATGTGACGTCACGATTTTTACAACCCCTCCCCACCCGTTAAGGTGTGACCAAATTGATGGATGACCCCTTAGTCGGACTAATTGAAATTCTATTTAGTATCTTAATTCGCTGCTAAGGAAACAAGTGCTTTGACGAAAAAAACTTAATGAAAAAACAAATTTACTTACCTGCCTGTCTTGTCTTTTATTTCGTCATTTCCCGAGGGATTCTAATGTAATTAAAAACGTAATTAAAAGAAACGCTTAAAAAAACAAAGAATGTTGTAATGAAAGTTAAATATTATTTTAGAATTTAATCGATTAAATAGGTTTTTAATAGTAATCAAAAATCATCTCTTAACTTTTTTTAAATTGGGGTAGTAAACGAGCATGCAGTGCTCATGGACATCTGTAACCAACCCAAGACAGGACCGAAGTTGGGAAAATTGGGAATCTCACAAATTCCCATTTCAGTGTTAATGTTAGTGTCAAACCTAAAGATATGACAGCATGCATTGTAAACGTTACTTGGAGCACATTAGCATGGTAATGACTCGCCCGGCAGCGAACGGGTTAAAATATGTACACTACCGAAAATAATTCCTATGCCTCAACTATTAGGGAAAGACGTACGGCGATTCGGCAGTGAAAGGGTTAATTATGTACACTAGTAAAATAACGTGCCTAAACTAATAGGAATAGACGGCGGACGGCTGGTAGTGAAAGGGTTAAGTTATGTACACTAGTGAAAATAATATCCCTAAATTAATAGGGGTGGCCGGAAGACGCAATCAAGAACAAGTTGTGTACTTCCCCTCGTGTTCACATTACGCGTTTTCATTTCCGTGTTATTACGTGAAATTGCGAAAAAGAGGCAAAAATAAAAGTGGTTTTTCTATAAGAAAAAAATATAATGGCAGCGTTACATAAAACCATCATCTGTACCATAATATGACAGTTGGGAGACATACTTAACCGCGGTGTTCCAATATAGTCCTCAGGGGTAGCAACGCATTGTGGTCGACCTAAGAAAGAACTTCGAATCTGTCTTAGGTTGGTTACAGATGTCCATGGGCGGAAGTGACCACATATCATCAGGTGGACTGCATGCTCGTTTGCTACGTCTCAGCCATAAACAAAAACGCGGTAACCAAATTTGTTTAAACATATTTAAGTTAACGATGGATACACATACATGAAATAGACGTTAAACTGTATCGATGTCCTGTCCGAGGTTGATGATAGCTTTCTACTCTACGATGTGTTTTTAGACAACAAAAAGAAATGAATACAATAAGTATAATTTTCTCGAATAAAATTCCATGTTATATAAATACTTATAGTAATACCCTAAAAATATGCGTTGACATGTCCAAAATTACCCTGACTCACATATATACAGACTTTGCTAAAGCGCTTCTTAAATTCCAATGATAAATTCCTATCCATGAAAAGGGACGAGGTATTTCATAAATGAAAGAGGCTGGCTTCAAGACATCCACTCACTCCTTAAAGGAGTTTCAAGTATCTCAGGTTGGCTCTTTACATGCGCGCTTTTATGTTCAAATGCCTGAAAAAGAGTAGAAAAACACCCTTTCATTTTCTCCAGAAAAGTACGCACATGTCTTTTCGGATATACTTAATGAACTTGAGTCGTGGTCCAAGTGAACAGGCTGAAAAAAATCTAGTATATATTTTTTACAATATGATTTTTTTTGAAAATATTGGTAAAATAAACCGTTTATACATTTTTTAATGCAAAAAAAAGTTAATTATTAATCGGCGTTGCATTGGTGATACCTCTGGTGTTGCAAATGTCCATAGGCGGCGGTGATCACGTAACATCAGGTGACCCGCCTGCCTTTACGCTAGGTTTAGGCGTTAAAAAAAAAATGGGGGACTAGTCCTTGAGTTAAATTTAGGAGGTAACTGTTAATGTCTTCACTTGTAAATATGTGGCACAAGCAAAAGATTTCATAATAATACACTACTAAAAAATACGTCTAACCGATTCAGTAATTTCACTAGTCTACTTGAAACTAGCTTAACAATTAGTCATTATTTATAAACCAATCATGAACTTTTAATTCCACGAATACAATATTAGATAACAGATGCATTCATTGATTTTTTTATTCTAAAATACTGTAACAATTAACCAAAGACCTGGTTCTTTGCCAACAACTTTAACTATCAGGTGTAGTAGGTTATGTAACATGGCTGATGAATTCTACACAAAAGAAAGTCAAATCCGTTAATCTAATCCGTTATAAGCTCATAACTTGTATCCCGTACACGAGGTTTGCCTCCGTCCTTCTGCAAACAAGATTTTAATGGCGCTAAGCTCTCAACTGGGTCGCCGCGTCTGGATACAAATTGAAAAAATATTGAAACGCGAAATATGATGTATCAGCACTTTAACAAACTATTGCTGATGCTTTCGAGAAAAGTATTAAGTACTGCGATTGAGAATATTCATGTTTAATGTAATGTTATCGGAGAAACTTTCTTGATTTATCTGCTACTCAACCAAAGGTTATACTCGTTTTTTAATTTTAAGGCTATGGTAAGATAGGTTCTCTTTTTTAATTTGACGGGATCTATCATGGTCACTTACATAATGTAAACGTTTCTTTTCATTCTGATTAAAATATATAAACGATAGAATCCTTTGAATTCATTCATTCATTCATGTTATACGAATACTGGTTGGATACTTACACAACGTTAACTTAGGCTGATCAAGATAGGAAGTCCCCAGTAGCTAGGATTCTAATCTTCCTTAAGCCTGTGGAAATCCAAATAATTTCCATGGCCGTAGTGTAAATTGCACCCGTTTTCTCGATTCATATTAAATGTGATAATTCACACAACAGGCGGCACAGACAAAAACCACTAAGCTTTAAACCGGCCCGTAATCTCTTTCCAAACAATGTTCCATTCAACCCAACGCAACATTCCCACCGCCAGTCAGCAACGAAGCCTATTGAACACAAACCTTACGTATGAGTATAAAATTTCTCAGTAAATTTTGCAGCGATCTCATTAAAGACGGGAACAGGCAGCGGCGTAAGTTGCTCACTCGCACCCTGATTCCTAGAGGCATATCGTTTAAAATCGTCGCTACGTTACTTCGGTAGCTCGCTGTACACCCCGTTAATAAGGTGCCGACGTAGGAACGTGTCGCGAATAACATTTATACAATATTAGGTACCTACTCGAATTTAGCACTAAAGTCGTAATTCCAGGTATTTGCCGTGTAATAACATATTTCGTGTTTGCTCGGTTCGTGAAGCGAGCGGAATAATATTCGTTTCGTAAACACAATGCGTAGGCAAGAGTACTATATACGTATGGATTACGTACTCACAGATAATAACATTTTCCATCGTGTATACATGTATGCATACAGGAAATATTATACGAAATCGTTTCCCCTTTCTTTGCGACTTAGACACAGCATGAAGAAATTATTTTTCTTTATAACATTGAAGTAGCAAACGAGCATGCAGTCCACTGGACTGGTCACTGTTTCCCCTGGACATCTATAATCAACCCAAGACTCAAGTTCTTTCTTAGATCGGCCACAAATGCGTTACTACGTCTGAGGACTAAGTTGGACCGCCTACCAGACCACGTCCTTCAAACCAGAACACAGCAGCAAGAATACTGCTGTTATGAGGCAGAAACAGGTGTGACGGTGGGGCCTCCAGAGTCGAACCGTAAAAGGTTCTACCACCTTTAAACCCCCTGGGCATGCCAATGCGACGCCCAGTGACAGTCCACTGCATCAACAATTATTCAACCCATAAAGCGACAAGGGAACATTGAATCTTATGGATTCAGGGGGAATTTGTAAACATAACGCATTTTCACGACAGCACACTTGCGCGCATTAGATACGCTTCATAAAACGTTTTACTGCGCGTTACATGCGCTATAAATTATCATTTCCGCACCGATATAAATTATACAAGACGCGGTCATAAAGGCCTAAGTGCTCGCCGAATGTCAAACAATCGTAAACATATTTTCCGTAGGGCCAGGATAATAATATTGTTGCTAACTGTACAATAAGGATATAATATTTTAGATATGTAATGATCTAAAATATTATACCTACTTAAACTGCTGCAGCAGCAAACCAACACTCGTATATCGACAAATATCTTATAAAACAGCGCATCGTTACCCGCGTTATTATCAACAATAATATTAAGATTGCTAGTTAACATCACATATCTAATGTAAAATACATTTAAATATAAGATAGATCTCTTTTAACGCAAGACAAATTTCAATCTAGTGAAATTGTTAACATCGCCATCTATAATTGCACACTCTAACTATATTGAGTATCGAATCATGATCCAAATAAAAATCGATTGACGTAAACAAGTATTTCGCACCTTCCACTGCATACCCTATAAATCCGTTACAACCAAAAAATATTCCCTTCCGAAAACCGACATAGCTTTTCGGGCCCGTAAATCATTACAGTGCGGCTTTTCAACACGTACCGACCTCGTATCACTATTGGGAGTGTGCATTTGCAGGAATTAATATTGGCCGACGATGTGATACGAATTGCTGAACCAAATCCTTATATTTTTACGAATTGTAACTTTTTACAGGTCGTTTCCGTTGACATGTTATTTCAGACCAACTTTGCTTTTGAATTTCACATAGGTACTCGTTATTGTATGTACTACAATTATAGATATATTTCGATACTAGCTGTTGCCGGCCGCTTTGCTCGCGTTATTTATTGATATATTGCGCAAAACATGTAATAAGAAAATTTCTACAAACAGGTTGGTTAAAGTTTAAGTGGGAGGGATTTTTTCGACTTTCGACTTGACTTGACACTTATCGTTATACGACTATTTTGGCAATTGGCAATTTACACAATATCTTTATAAAATATCTGTTCTATGAGATATGATGTTTAGGCTACTGTGAAGTTTCGTCCAAATCCGTTCAGTAGTTTTTGCGTGAAAGAGTAACAAACATAATCACAAAATATCGCCTTTATAATATTATTAGGATTGTAAATACGATCAAAGAAAAAACGATTTTAGAGTTTTCGAGTTTATAATTGACGATGACAGAAATAATATATTTTAGAGTAAGTAATAAATTATCGATGAGACATGTAATTCTATGCCTCACAGAATATCCCTGCTAAGTAACGCACGTAAATAGACATCTGCAAACCGGACCTAAGTGAAGTCCTGCCATCTCAAGTTGTACATAGAAACAATATTTCAACAATAGTTGGAACTAAAACCAAAATCCCTCTTTGAAAGCATTTTTACAACAAACAACTTTTTTCCGATCTCGTTCTTTCGTTTTACGAAGCACAGAACAATAACATACATCAGAACTGTTTATCGCTACGTGTGGGTGTTCATAAACAGCATTAATTAAGTAAAGCCTTCAAAAAGACGAGCAACCTAGAGCCACTGGAGTCAGACAAAGCCTGCTCCTCATTTTCTCGACAACTTCAACACAAAGCCTTGGTTTTTATCAATAAGTCGCCTCCGCCATCCCAACAATAGACGTTTTAATTTCTCATCTTGTTTTTCGTCCTTTCCTCTGCTATATTGCGCTCGGTTCGTACGCAATTTTCAATTAAATCTTGGGTTCATTTTATTTCGATTTTCGTCGAATAACAAATGTATCGTCCTCGTATTTACTGTACGTATTTTTGAGTTGAGAAAGGATTGAGAAATTTACCACAGCACAAGTTTCAAAGCTTCAAAGGTTTAGAGGTATACAACTTTAAGAATTTCCTAAAACTCTTCCAGCAAAGTTGTGACGTGAGAGACCCCTAACGCAATGCGAAACTTACTTAGAAGGGTTAAAAATATTGTACCGAATATAACTGTTTAGACACGTTTCGCAGACTCGACTGTGAAGTCGTAGAAAGCCGTAAGCTCGCAAATCTTTAATCTAATTTAAATGAAATTTAAGATGAAAACGATGAAAAATCAGCGTTCACAACATAATGACGTGCACTGATCGCCCCATACGCGCTCCATTACATATTTATACGCCGATCAGGGCACAACGATCTGCCAATCACAGGATATTATCATACGAAAATCCCGCTCTTTTCCAAGCGCCACAGTCGATCGTCGAAATATTTTAACACAAAAGAGACGTAGGTTTTACACCTATTTCTGCATTATAACAGTTTTTGCTGCTGTATTCTGATTTGAAGGGCGTGGAAGTAGTTAGTTCGATAGTGGATGGCGTAGTCCTCAGAGGTAGCAACGCATTTGTGGTCGACCTAAGAAAGAACTTCGATCCTGTCTTGGGTTGATTACAGATGTACATGGCCGGCAGTAACCACTTACCATGCAGTCCACCGGCTACATACTCGTTTGCTGCCTCCCAGTCGTACAAAAAAAAAAAATTTTTTTGATTATATACACCGTCTTGAATTTAAAGTTGGGATCTTTTTTTTTAATTTAAAATTAGTAAAAAAAAATTTTGGTGCACTCCACGAGTTACTCAAATAATGTAAATAAGATATAGTGCTCAACATTAAATCTTGTTATTATTGAAAATATACCTATTGCATATTGGCAAGTATTAAAATGGTTATTTTAATCCTTGCCTGCTTTTCATGACATGCATTTTTCATGAAAAAAATTCAGTCATACCTGTAACAAAAATAAAGCATTCGCATCGATGTAAAAATGTAAGGTAACTTTTAATATCGAAGCATTTGTCTGCCGCGTCCGTAACTCTTCAGCCGAAATATAAACTGTGCGAAAAATACATATCCATAAAAAATGTTTCAAACATTGTATAAAATACAATTGCGAATGGTACAAAAAATTGTCTACGTAACCTTTCCCGTGTGGAAATGAACTAGAAATATCAGTATTTTATTTAAACTCATATTTAGTTAACTAAGACTAAATTATGATAATTTAACTGTGATGCTTTTAACCTCGATCGACTTCTGGCGTTTATGCAAAACTTGGAAAACTCTTGATACCTACAAAATGTAAACAAAGCTACGGGTGCAGCTTATTAAAAGGCTTTCGGAGTACCCCTCGGCAGTGCAACTGAAGGACAAAGAAAGAGGAAACTCAATCCTTCAAAGGCGAATAGAATAATCCTCGCTGCCGGACGCGGTTGTCCTAAATATGGTAGAGTTTCCAGCAGACTTACATTAACGTTACCATAATAAAATTCGTCTCTTTCATGTAGAGGAGGGCATTAAATGTATTAAATAACTAGTTATACCCATGACTGTGTTCACAGACTTTGTATACATTAAGTTAGTCTAACATAGGTAAGAACGAACGAAGTAAATTTTTTGATAAATTTTCGCTTCTTAAGATATACTACTACTTACAGTAACTAAGTAAATGGTTTACTGTTTACCCATACAACATTGAAACGATAAATACTTTAATATAATATACTATCGTTCTTAATACTTTTCATATCTCCACTCACTTATTCAAACATAGACAACATAAGGCCGAGAGCAGGTAAAAATAGGGAACATGTCCAGAGATTTCCTGTGAAACGAAAATGGATCAGTCATCCCTCCGCCAATCTTCCCGACAACCGCCCAGGATGAAACAATCGGGTCGGGTCGTTGGTAATGGAAATCTAATGTTACTGAGATAATCTTATACTTACGTATTTCTATATACTAGAGATCGCCTAGCGGTCGACAAATCGACCGTATATCATAGAATTATCAGATATATTATTAGATGATTATAGAATTATTAGTTGTAAAATATCCTATAGATATGCCTGTAAAATACTTAAAAATATTATTTGACTACACAAAATGACATAAATTGTTTGACATTTCCAATGTCACGTCACTCTCGATTCAGTATTCAAATGCGTATAACAGGTGTCTATGTACGTGTCAAAGGCATGGTTGTATGCATTGTTAATGGTTTATTTTACCAATTTAATGTATTTCTAATGTATTATTAAATAAAATATAGTATCTCGGAACTTCTTCGTATAAATATATTTAACTGTGCCAAATTTCATACCCCTCTGATCGTGTAATTGTCGTAAAAATCGTTCCTAAACTTTTTGCTTCACGTCCATATATATATATCTATATATTAGGCACCGAATATTTTATGGGCTCAAATAAGCGTGGGTGGGTAGAACATACGTAGTTCAACTCCGGAGTCATCATCGCCCCACCGAAACCTGCCTATGATATTTACATATCACAACACTTTTTTTGGTGTGCTGTGTTCTGCATTGAAGAGGTCACAAGTGATTTGATCATTTAATCGACGCGTTGAAACTTAGCCCTTAGTGGTAGCAATACATTTAATAGTAATTGACGAAGGAAATAGTTTCTATTCGAGTCCTGGACCAATTACAGATGTCCGCAGGCGGCATTGACGACTTCCATCGGACCATCAAGTGGACGGCATGCTAGTTTTCTACCCCAATATATGAAATGTAATAAGTACAAAAGTACGCCATATATACGTAGATAGTCTCCATTTATGGAAACCGGAATAATTGTAGTTAAAAAATTAACAAAGTTAATCAATTGTTAAAACGTAGGCCACGTTGGTGTTCATAATAACAAAAAATAACACTTGAATTTATATCTTCCTATCCACAGACCGGTAAACAGAAATTCATTTAATTCTAGCTATCATTGATTACTGTACTAACAAAACCCTACTAAGCTATCATGACGGACTAGCAAAAGCTATATAATGAGACATTGGTCTTTCTCACATAATTAGACCACGGCTAATCCAATTAAACACCTGAGATCATTAGGTTCGTACTAATGGAGGTTCGTTGTACGCCGGTGGATGTGTCCGATAATCTGGCTTAGGTTTTATATATAGACAAGTTTCTGCCCGCGGCTTCGCCCGCGTGGCCTACGAAAATCAAATGACACTTTTTTTTCAGTAACAATGTAAGCGCTCACCTTGAATAAACAACTGGCCCAAATACATTTTCCGTATACTCTATATACGTGTGTACTGAAAATTTTACCCCATATAGGGTAAGATGAGATGAAAACGTTTCATCTTGGTCTTTGAATATTGAATATTCAAAAAAGCTGAAACACGTGTTTTATTATTTATAATAAAGAGCATTTGTGCAAAGTTTCAAAGGAATTGGTGAAACTTTTTTTTTTCGATACAACCTGTCAACGCCTATTTAAACCCCTTTTACATGGAATTTTAAAAAATCCTTCCTTAGTGGATACGCCATAGGTGGACTACGTGGGCGAAATTTTAAGTTTCTAAATATGTATAGTGTTTTTAGTAGTATTGTCTCTGCGTTCATTTGTCAGTCAGGTACTTAAATTTCATATATATAGATTTAAGACACGTATTCGGTTTAATTTTTTTGGTTAACAAGTTAGTCATATGTTATAAGCGATTTCTGTTGCAACTGGATAAATGCGATTGTCGCTCGACAAACGCAGAATGTCTCCTCTTTCTCTCCACACGATTCCGTCACAATACGTGATCTCTCGAATCACGTACGTAAAGATGAAATTGTGTCGACTAAGTTGTGTTTGTTTTCCTCCATAATAGATGTTTGTCTATATTAAGACGTGTGGTCAAAGTAAGCAAATATCAACTAATATAATATTGTCAACCAATATTGTCAATCAATTTTATTTTCGTCTAACTGGTCCAGTCATAGGGCTGATTTTAACAGATTATTACAGACGGCTACAGAAACTATACATATAAGTCTCTCCCTCACTTCCGAATCATTTGATTCTTGATTGATG
>DWNJ01000810.1:0-13759 GCA_018250275.1 Udranomia eurus
GCTTTGGGTTATTTAAATGCAATGCTAAATATCGGTGACTTATATTTCTTAAGGGAACAAAACAATTTTTAAAGGTTCAAAATTATGCATAAAAATTTTAGAAATGTTAAGGTGGGACATGGCCTAAAAAAGGTTGGGAAACACTGATTTAAACGAATTATAACTATTGTATGCCCGAATAGGGCAGAATGTTCTAAATCGACCGTTCTAAATCAATTATTTTGTTGTAACATCTTTGTCAAACAGTCTACAATAAATAATTCTCATTTCATTTCATTATTTTTAGGTTTTTAGTGGGTTGGAGTCCCACGTATCCCTCCGCCGGTCCTTGTGGCGGACGGGTATCCGTGCTGATTTTCCTGACGAAAAAAAACATACTGTACTGCCGTTCTAGTGTTGTTCTTATTTCTATGGCCATATCCTACATAATGGATGAGCCTCATTACGATTTTATCAACTAATTGTACACGCTTTTGATACGACTAGATGCCATATAATACTAAACGCTTCGGTTATGTCATTTGTTTGTGTACTGCTTAATTCAATTCTCTTTTTTGTTCTTACACAATAGCAATTGATGTATATTTAGCGCACATTGCTTTATAAAACGAACAAACTATGTAGACCTATTAGGTCGACCTGTAACTGACTATGTAATAAAATCTAAGAATCTGAATACGCACGCAGTTCTAAATTTTGTATCACGAAACTGGCAACATGTAGATTAGATGACAATACAATATTATGGTACCATCGAGTTGCTCTGATGATGGAATTGGAAGGTGTCTGATGGAACCTTGACTGCCTAGTAAACACATCGAGTTTGGGGTCATTACAATATTTGTCTTAACATATTCTTTTTTAACTATTAATTATTTCAAGATACTTCAAGAAACTTGTCCCGTTTGTAAAATGTTATTTTGTTCAATACATGTATTATGTAAAATAAATGTATTAAATTGCGGAAAGACAAATAAACTAGATATTTATGTATAAAGACCTGCACAGGATATCCGTGGAAAAAATGCATAAGAGTCTATATAAAACTGAATTCACAGATAAACTAAGTATTTCGCGATCATTAAAGTATCTTTGTACATCATAGGAAAACTAACCATTAATATCTATCTAATCTTGTATTCGCCATTCATCATGCCATTAAGACTAGTCCGATTTCAGTTATGAGAAAGGGTTAATAGTTGCTGAGATAGCAAACAATGTTCAGACACAGATAACATTAAAAAAATACAACAGATGATGAACGATGAAACGAGCTTTTTAAAATCTATTTAGTTTTTGCCGATCGCTAATGACCTACCGTTTACTTTTTACCGCCGAAAATCAACTTCCCGAAGACCACATGTACGAAACTATGCAACAAAAAGTTAATCAGCCGAAAAACTAACTCTTTAGCTAATAATAGCGAATTTTGACAGTCGTTCCATAACGGTCCGGATCCATTGTTTACACTGGATATCGATTTTTTTATCCAAAAAGCCTATCAAACCCTTTCTATTGGCGGACATCTGCCGAATCGATTTTGCATTTTTTTCGGACAAAAAATACGGGTGCAAAAACGCACCAAGTTTTTGTGATTGGCAATGTTTGGTAAACGGCAACCCTTTGATCAAATGTGGCGGTGTAATCAGATTTCAGCATGTGCTATCTTTTTTTCTCCTATTTTTAGGGTTCCTTCCTTCCTTAACCCATCACGGGTTAAGATATCTTGATTGATCTGTCTCCCAGACGAATAGTATCTATTGTCTAAGGGTTTCAATAAATATGAAAACATTTGAATGAAGCCCCAAATTAAAAAAAAAAATACACTATGTGTACACGTGTACATAAAGACGCGTGGAATGACGTTTTCTAAAAACAACGCACTTCACAAATAGCAAAAAATAATGACAATACTATAAACATCGTTCTTGCAACTGAATATACGCTACATATAAATCAGATTATATAATTATATTATACAAATTTTCTAAGTGTATACTGAACCATTTGCGTTTGTGAAGATCGTTCAAAATTTTTTTAGCTGTAAGAAACACGATAGTTCTTGGTTGGAGTGTGCCAGCCTATTGTCAAAGACGAGTGTATTTGCTTTCGTTTCCATCGTCTTCCGTGTAAAAAAATGGCACGAGCCCTTTAAGGGTACTCACTCAACCCTATTGTACTCGTGGCATGTGATAAAATCTTTGCGCTTCCACCTTTTCGATTTCGAGTTTCGCCAAATTTTGACGAGCTTACACATGTCTTTAGTGGTGTAGAACCTGGCTGTTTTTTGAACTTCGATTGACGTCAGATATCTGAGGACAGCGAGACTAGGGGTTTTTTTATATATCAGAGAGGTAGCAAACGAGCATGCAATCCTGTTAGTAAGTGGTCACTGCTCATGGAGATCTGTAATCAACCCAAGATAGGATCGAAGTTCTTTCTTAGGTCGACCACAAATGCGTTGCCACTTGAGGAGTAAGTTGGCACGTCTCGTTTAAGTGTGTCTGCCTTACCACACAAGAACATATATTACAAGGCAGAAGAAGGTGGCGATGGTGCCTCCAGAGTCCGACACGCTTGACCGTCAATATTATATTGTTCAATATTAATCGTCGAACTTCGACTATCAATATCAACGAGCCGAATTAACAAAACGGCCCAAACGCAAAAATGCATCTTGGCGCGTATTTTAAAAATGTTCTATTTATTTAATCTATATTTAGACAATGGTTACATATATTCGTTCGGATATGCCTAATGAATTGTTATAGTTGGTGTCGTCAGGTGTGTAACCACCTGTACGAGGCCGGCATCTTGTTTTGACAGGTGGCCGGTTGGCAGCATTGTCACAGGATTACCGAGCATACTTGGGCACTGCAAATTGCACTCTTTGTTTTAAGGCTATTTTTAAGCCATCAGTATAGACGCCACGGTTTATCTTTTATTCAATTTTTATATTTTAGCTGCCAATTTATCGGATATAATATCGGCGTTGTTGATAGGATGTCATGTCAGTTAGAGTTGGCGTTTAGTTTTGCATATTCATTATAATCGTTGTGAGGGCGATTAATATTTTATACCAGTAAAGGTTCCTGTGGGATATGCATTATTCTAACACCAACTAGGATGAAATAACGGATAAAGGCTATTAATAAATTAAGATCGATACCGGCTGCCACATTTAACATTTTTTTAGCTTACTGTTATGTAAAACATAGAAGACTAAATAATTTCGCGTGGCCATTATATCTTAAGTATGTACGAAGCTCTCATTATACAAGTTTACATGAGCTATTCAACACAATGGCGTCTGTCCCTTCGTCCTGGCTGGAATTCCTTCAAAGCTGAAGATCTCATCAATATACCGACAAAAACTGTGCAAAAACTACGTCTCCCGATTTTTATTTGATGGAATTCGTCCATAAGTATGAGAGGCAGGACCGAGGTGGCTACAAACGGGCCGCGTCGGCAAAAATGTGCATAATTGCCATCGATCTCGCGAAAAAACTCTTCAAAAAGTCGACCTCTGGATGTTTCGAAAAAGTGCGCACCTACAGGGTGCTTAGACGCCACAGCGAAGTTTTTATAATGTCACCTAGTAGATATTTTTTGTTACATAAACTCTAAGCTTTGCAGAAAACGTTTTTGTGTGTAATAGTAAGAGCTAGAGAACATATTGTGTAGATGTATAAGTGGTTATTTTTTCCGCCGGTATTTTTCTCCCGGTCTACCACGGCCCGAGGACCTGAAGACGTTGAAAGACCGATGGCCACTGACTAATTGAATGTACATGATGAATAAAAATCATTTGATTTTTGGTTTTTAATCCGCCCATCACATATTTGATCAAATTCAAAATAGATAAAACTTTCTATATCCTATAGATTACGAATTTACCCTAATACCTACATTCCCCTGTCCTAATGGGATGTTACTGTTGATAAACATATGAATATTCAATATTATGATAACCAAAACTCGAAATACACTATTATGTTTGAACTTGCTGATCTTATGATGCTTATGAGGTCTTATCCTTTTCTTGGGAATACAAGGAGGAAACTAGAAGGATATAGTCAAAGTCTTAGGTCCAGATTCATGTTTTGTCCATATAAAATCCCATCAGGATCAATTCCAAATCTCCTGTATATCGATGCATTTCTATAAGGGATTGATTTATTCAAATCGAAAAGGTTCTGATTGTGCCCCTGGCCGCGGGCCCAAGAATTATTTGTTTTTGAATAGCAATTATATTTTATTTTATTAAACGCATCTCGTATAATTCTTTCAAAATACCTAATGTTTCCGCGAAATTTGTCTGAGATTGCCAGTTAAAGGACTAAACGATCGGCTTTTAAGTACAAACGGACTGAAATGCGTGCAACATTCGCGTATAATAATCATGTGATTATGAGCCACAGTGAACCAATTTAAACTATATCATTTACGTGTTGGTATCACGCAAAACTTCAAAGATTAGTTACACTGTATTACCTACATTGTGGTCAGGGAGACATACTTAACCGAGGGGTTCCAACTTGGTCTTCAGGGGTAGCAACGCATCGACCTAAGAAAGAACTTCAATTCTGTCTTGTCATGTCATGTCAATAGGCGGCAGTGACCGTTTACCATCAGGTGGACTGCATGCTCATTTGCTATCCCAGTTATAAAAAAAAAACATATACTGTTTATGAAATCAACCATACCATTTTTTACGAGAAGAAAACCTTTCAAATATATTCGGTAACGTGGAACCGATACCATGTATGATTTGGACTCACTAAAAAGCCCTCGGTGACCTCCAGTGTCCTAGATCTCCGAGGAAACTTCAACTAAGTACCGGCAGCACGCTTCAATCAACCATACCTATACAGACATAAAGTTTTGACTGTGGTCGACACATCGATTGTAGAAAACGAATTTTCTGTATTTTATTAAACAGCAGTTGCTATTTTTAAACAAAACTCATATCAAAAGTAAATTTAGGGCCGTTTAAAGTACATGGTGATATTAAATCAAGACTCAAAACGTAAACACGCTCAGAAAATTGTAAACTATTTCATTTCTTTTCTTTTAAATTTTAGCTCTCCTGAAAAGTATGATTTTATGAGATTCTGCAATTATATGTTCCATTAGCAGCAGTCGTTACGCGTTTGATAGCTTAGTTCCAATACCACAAGAGTCTCTCCTTCAACCAGAACATTGCACCCAAACAGAGCCGAATGCCCACTATTTACACTGTTCACCCAAAACGATTTAACTATCGCAAAATTTACATTTCGATCTTACCTCTATTTACAAGTGACCTTAACGAGTTAATTTCAACCTTTTGCCATTCTTCACATACTCCGTCAATGTTTGCATTCCATGCACCTGTTTATAAAACAAACTCGTCCACGTTGGTGACATAAAAAATGTAATTTTAGACCTTGCGCATAAGATGACGTTATGAATATTACAGAACAAACAATTAGACGAGGGTGGTTGCCAATTTCTGTGGTAATTGCACGTTTAAGTCATTGCTATGCGGTTGCGTTGTTGAGCGAGCTCTATAATGATGTATGGAGCAGATTTTTTTTATATACTGAGGAAGCAAACGAGCCAAAGTCACATGATAGTGAAGCAAGTGGCACCTGTCATCACCACATGGTCTTAATCAACTACAGCAGGATTGAAGTTGTGTCTGAGGTCAACTGCAAAAGCGTTGTGCTCCTGAGGACTAAGTTGGAACCTCAGTCCCTTAACACAACCTTCAAACCAGAACACTGCTGTGCAGACATAGAAATTGTAGCCGTGATGCCTCTGAAGTCGAGTCATAAAAGAAAAATCCTCAAAATTCAAAACAGATCCATGAGAACATAACAGCATCATCTGCGACATAATTATGTCTTGATGAAGGTAGTAAAACCTCTTTCGGTTCGACTCCGGAGTGACCACCGCCACATACTATTTCTGCCTTATAACACCAGTGTTCTTGCTGCTGTGTTCTGGTTTGAAGGGTGTGGTAAGATATACTTAACCGAGGCATTCCAACTTAGTCCTCAGGTATAGTAAAGCATTTGTGGTCAGCCTAAGAAATATCTTTGATCCTATCTTCGGTTGATTACAGATGTCCATGGGCGGCAGTGGCCACTTACCTCCCCGTTATAAAAAAGGCGCCTAGATGAAATCACTATAGTTCTACAGTTCATTAAAAAGTGCCCGAAAACCGAAACTCATACCATAGACATTCGTTTATTTTAATGTCAACACATACCTAACTGTCCACGCAACTTACCTGTACGCAACGGTCTGGCAACATTAAAACCGCATACATGCAAAACAGCTGCTATCGAAAAACATCTATCCACGACAAGCCACTAAAAATCGCACTTCAAAAAAAATGTCATCTGCATACAACATCTGGTCATCATAAAAACATGCTATACTTATATAGATAACAAAAAATTGCTAAAAAGACCGCACGACAAATAAAACTATAGGATTTTTTTACGCTAGCAATTCTAATGGTTTTTTGGTCGTGGCATGTGCCAAACTTCCGCTAGGATTGAAAAAAATCTTGGAGGTTTAAATCGCTGGGCGTAAGTGCATGAATTTTAAATTTTGTTACAAAAAAATTAACTTTGGTTTAGTTGAATATGATTTGGTATATTTAAAACTAGTTGACACCTGCGACTTCGTCCACGTGATTTGCTGCACATATTAGCAATGTAGATTTAGGTTTCAAGAATTTATTTTTCTAAAGAAACTTTCGCTTGCAGATATACAATTCACTAAAATAATCAATAATTCGCTTAGTGTAGCTTATCGGTACACCTATTATGTGACTACAAAATTAATTAAAATGTGGTACGATATTATACACGTAATATGCACATTATTGACGCAATAAGTATAAAGTAAAGTTACAATAAGTAAAAAGTTAAGTTATGTGTGGGTAATTTAAGTAAATACATATTTATAATTAAATGCGGCCACCGCTAGGCTGTATATTGTGCAGAGGAAAAAACATCAAAGATAGGAAACAAGAACACACATTACTGAATACGCTTATAAAATTAAATATTAAATTAAGACATCGTATTATAATTTTTAGGTAAGATCCAAGTGTCCAATGTAGACCGCTGATTTCTATCCAATCACATCAAATACACCTATAATAGACGTATAATAGAAGCAAATAAAATGTCTACAATTTAGACACTCGCCAAGAAAAGCCTTTTGGAAACTCAATCCCCCAAGTGGTGAAAAACGGGATGAAAACCTGTATAAAAGTATTTAAAATTTAAAAGAATCCTTTTGAGAGAATAACGCGATGCTCGAGCGACTGCTAGTAGATTACGAGTGCATAAAGATTTTTATTAAAGCTAGGAGGCAGTAAACGAGCATGCAGTCCACCTGATGGTTAGTGGCCACTGCCGTCCATGGACACCTGTAATCAACCCAAGACAGAATCGAAGTTCTTTCTCATGTCGACCACAAATGCATTGCTACCCCTGAGGACTAAGTTGGAAAGCCTCGTATGAACATGTCTCCCTGACCACACCCTCCAACCAGAACACAGCTGCAAGATACCACCGCACCGCTGTTATAAAGCAGATATAGGTTCCTCCGAAGTCGAACCGTAAACGGTTCTACCCCCTTCAAAACTTTATAGACTATAGAAACTAACATACGCAGATGAATAGTAAAATAATAAAACACATCCAATGGAATATTAATCTATCAAACCAAAACATCTGTTTCCTAGACATCGCAATAATCATCAGCCACATGTTCACAAAATTAATTTCACTGCATTTCACCAAAACACAAAGGAAAGGTCTTCCGTAAAAAACGAGAGTCTGCACGAGCCATACTTTTTGCCTTTCCCGTCGCAGGAATAGAGCGAACAATTGCTGATCAAATTAAGAAAAAGTGTTGATCCTACTCTACCATCCGGATAGATAAGTATGGATGAGACAAAATAAAACGCTGGTACTTTTATAATGGTAGGTAGCAAACGGGACGGTAACGAGAGGTGGTAAACGGTCACGGCCTATGGACATCTGTAATCAACGCAAGACAGAGTCGAAATTCTTTCTTAGGTCGACCACAACCGCGTTGATCCCCGTGAGGACTAAGTCGGTACGCCTCGGTTAAGTATGATTTCTTACGTTTTAATATTGTGCGCCTTAACGTTATCCGAAGCCTTAAGTTTATATAATTGAGTATTAATAACTAATAGAAGAAACTACTTTGGAATAGATCAGCTTAGGTAAATCATTTTATATTAATTAAGCGTAAATAAATTCTACTGATTGATGTTAAACTCAACGGGTAGTCTTAACGCAATAGCCCTTTACAATGCTTCTGTTAAATAAATAAAAATGAACTTACCACCTTTACACATTCGCTCCTGTTTTAAATAAAGATGATATTTTTCTGTTCACCTGCGTACGCTACATAAATCGTCTCATCCATATAAACACAGCCTTCGACACTAACCGCGGAAGTGCCCGCAATATGCCGCCTCTTCCTGTCCTTTGGCAAATTAAATGTTTCGCCATCTTTTTATGGTTTTTTGAGGATTTTTTATCACTTACAACAATTAGGAGCGGGCCGTATGGCTCGTGCCCATCAGCTGCTGTGTCTAACTTTTCCTTTCTTGCCGATTTCTCCATCGCTATCTTTTTCAGCATTTTTTTTATAACTGGGAGGTAGCAAACGAGCATGCAGTCAACCTGGTGGTAAGTGGTCACCGCCGCCCATGGACATCTGTGATCAATCCAAGACAGGATCGAAGTTGTTTCTCAGGTCGACAACAAATGCGTTGCTAAGGGCTAAGTTGGACCCCTCTGTTAAGTTTCTGCCCCGCTCCTGTTATACGCTTGATATGGGTTTGGCGATGGCGCCTCCAGAGTGTAACCACGAAACGTTCTAGCAGGGTCTACATTCAAAATGGTTGTAAAGGCGATGATGCGCGCGGTCCATGTTCTGTAGTATGAAGAATCAACCCAAATGTTTTTATTCGCTATATGATTACAATTACTGAACAACATACGCATGATGTAACCTCTAGGCCTTCAGCGCCCCTACTGAGGAAGAGGTAAAAACTGAAGGACAAATCCAATTGATTTTCTGGTTTAACTTTTGGTTTTGGTAGAGAGCATTTCAAATCAAATGTTCCAATTTAAGACTTGAATCTGTAGACTACACTTGTAAATAATGTACTGTATGATATAATCATCATGTATCAATAAGATACGATTCTACATAAAGTACCGTAAGTAGTTGACCTGCAAGATAATTGCAATTCATTAAACCACATTTTTGTGGTAATTAGTATAGTTTACAATAGCCGGGAACAATTCAACGGCCAAAAGTGATTGATTGCGGTTTTAAAGATTATAAAAATAAAGGTTTTATTTGTCATACTGTTTATGAGAAGCGATAGCGAAGAATTTTAAGATATCACAAGGCTTTATTTTGACGTACCTAATTTTTTTTTTTATATCTAGGAGGTAGCAAACGTAGCAAGCAGTCTAGCCGATGGTAACTGGTCACTGCTGCCCATAGAATAAGCAACCCAAGACAGGATCAAAGTTATTTCTTAAGTCGATCACAAATGCGTTGCTACCCCTGAGGACTAAATTGGAACGCCTCGATTATGCATGTCTCCCTGACCACACCCTCCAAAGTAGAACACAGCAGCAAGAACTGCTGTTATAAGGCAGATATAGGTGGGGCGGTGGTGCCTCCGGAATCGAACCGTAAAAGGTTCTACCACCTTATATTATAAACGATAACTTGATGAATTAACGAGCAAAAGTACGTTTATGGTATATCTCTCGGCAACCTCATTTTTCTTTAAGTACCCTGTATTCGTCTGTACCTCTGACGATGTCAAGACTTCCTCATGACACTTTGAATATTTAAACCTTGAAAGCGGAACAAACAAACTTACATTCGCATTTATAATGTTAACGTTGGGATATTAGTTAGTTACGCGCATTAGATGTTATTAATTAACCGTTCTAATGATAAGCCTAACAGAAAGTCTTGATCTAAGCCGACAGCGAGGTATAAATAATATTTATTTGTTTGTTCACTGCTGCGCCAATCGTTACAATGCCATAAATACCCTAATTATAAGAAACAGTAGAAAAAGAGTATACGCTGATTCACGGGCTAGATATTCGAATACCTATCACGCAAAGGAAAGTTGCTAAAACCGTCTCTGATCACGTCAGAGGTACTAGAAAAAAATACCATGCATACAATTTCAAGTTTATGTAACTAATATTATAAATGCGAAAGTAAATGTGTCTATCTGTTTCCTTTTCATGTTTCAACCAATTTAGATACACTTTGGTAACTATGGTGGATAAAGTTTGGGATCCAAGAAAGAACATAGAGTAGTTTTGATTCCTTAAATTCATCCCTAAGGGGTAGGAATCCCGGTGGACATTTTGATTTTCGTGAAGAAACGCCCAATATTCTGTCCTCTACTTGCTTAATAATTCAAGCGGAGCCGCGGGGAATAGCTATATATAATTAAAAAAAACATGCTAATTAATGAATCTCTGATTAAAACTGCTATTCTACTAGCCTGGTTAGATATGTTTAAAGCCTGGTGAGATATTAATATAATAATATAGAATTCATCATTTTTTTAAATTATAAATCAATGAAAAAGCTCTTACATATTTTATCCAACGTAAATGAGACAAATGTGTGAGGATTACAAAACGAGTGGTTTACGTATCTTAAGGTAGCAAGGTAAGTTATTAAGGCAAGGTGAAATAATGGTATTTAAACAGTTCAAAGAGAACAACCGCAAGTAGCACTGGCAGGCTGTTATTGTAATTTCATCAAACTTACATATACAATTTTATTTTAAAAACAGACATTTCGGACCGTTACTTAAAATTTAAGGCGACTTAAGAAATTATCTTTTTACTATCATAATAATTTTGCTTATTAAGATATTTTTAATTTTCTTGTTTGCTTATAAAACTTGAATAGGCGGACAAAACCTCAAACTATAAATATATAGATTTTTGTGTATTGAGTATATTTTTAAAATAGTAGGCCAGCTGATTCTATCAAAAATACAAGTTTAAATAAACCTCAGAAAGGAACTTTTACTTACTTCTCTGTAGTGTGTGTTATCTGTGAGTTTTATTCGTAAAGATAAATATCACTTAAAAATATTAAATCATTAAAATACCTTGATTATCACTATCCAAAAATATGTCTTCCTTGCGATACGAGTACCTACGGTAGGTAGGTCTACCAAGACATCAGTATCAGAGCTACGAGCTCATTAAGTTTCATAACCATAAAATAGCCCTAAATAAAAAAAGCTATCAGTATTAATTGAGTTATATGTATTCCATTCGCAAAATAGCCTATAAACTGTGACCACATCTCACCGCGGCATTTCTAATTCGTTTCGTAAAAAAATATCGTTTGAAATACAAAGCTCTGGCAATTGGCGTGGAAGGAACCGAAATGGATAAAAAACAGCGCGATCTCGTGCCAGATAATTAAGGATTTTGAGGAATCATTTTATTAAAAAAAGATTCGCTTTACCTGAGATATCAAACCATAGACCTACAGTTGGTTTTACTTTGGTTCTTTATAAATAAGCACATTGCGATTTATTTTATCTGTATTATTATTTATCCTATTAATATTATAAAGGCGAAAGTTTGTATGTTTGTTGTTATTTCACGCGAAAACTGAGAAACAGATTTCGATGAAACTTAACAGTAATAGCATCACACATGGGCTACAGTTTATAAATATTTTGTGTAATTCAATACAACATGTGACGATAAATATCAAGTAAGTCGGATAAAATCGAAACACAGTGAACAGCGGTAAGATTAATAAAAAAAGAGGGGTAAATAGATACCGGAGTATCTACCCGATGTACTGTGTTTGTCATTAAATGATTTGGCTATTACGTGATATCTTCGTTGTTCTATCCCGTGATTTTAATATGTTACAATGGATACGATGTATTTACGGACATATCAATAGTCGTTTTTCTTCCATCTAAATTTTATACAAACTATATTGGTGCTGAAAACAGTTCAATCAGCCTTCGGTTAAATCAGTGGTGTTTTTGACTAGGCTGATGGGTTTCATTCATACAAAAATGCGAGATATACCATAAACCTAGACCTATTAGTTACCGAGATATTAAATATCATCAAATATAATAAAGATTTTAGTGATTCACATAAAATCTCTTAAAATATATAATCGTAGTAGCCCATCCACGTCTAGTAAAGATATAATCTTTATTTTCCGTTATTAGACCAATTAGCCCATTCCCCAGTCTTATCCTCTCAAAAAGGGAGTTATGCCCAGCAATGGGAAGGCATTGTATTAACCTTTAAAGTTATTTATATAGAAGGATCGTCAGTTACCCGTCAGTACTGAACTTGATATAATTTATTACAGTTTCATTTACTTCCTTATGTTTTACTTACAACTGTTTCCACTTAAAACCGACATAAAACAATTTTATATGCTTAATTGAAAACAAATCCTTCACTGTCGATAAAATGTCTTCTGATTAAACTTATCTATCTGTTTACTTAAAAAACCGTGTTAATTTCATTAATTTAAAATAAAGTTCTGAAAATAATTGTATTTAATCCCACTTTTTCTATATTTTTTATCTAAATTTAACGTTCATTTTTCTATTAATATAATATTAGATTCACAATGCCATAGTTTCATATTAAATTATTAGACTTCTATAGTATTGAATTTACGACTAACAGACCAGGCGCACTTCGTACCGCCTCCCCGTCCGCATCCCACAACTTTTTTACTTATGATCCGAATCAAGCACTAGACGTTAATACTGAATGTTTAAACAGCCGTTTCTGAGATTAGCATGTCCAAACGCACAAACAAACCGACAAAAGTTCTAAAAAACACTTAATAATGAGACCCCTAATAATGAGTTTCTCTTAGATATCATCCCTGTCAACAATCACTTACAGATTGATTATATGTATAAAGTCCTAACTAAGTCCTAGTAAAACACCTAAAATAGTTCGTTTACATGTATACGAATAATTATTAGCTCGTTTACCAAATCAAGCACGCTGTATACATATTCCTATATTTTCTGCGTACGCGCTTCGGATCTCACTGATATGTGATCTCCAAAAAACGGACCCCAAAACTTTTTCACGAAACACCAAAGAAATTCTCATAAAAAAACCTTCGATTTTGCAGATGTTGATTTTATAAATTTCTTGCACGTGTTTCTAAAGCTTTTTTTCAAACGCTGCTCGTGCGGTCTCATTGGTTATGAAATTGTCTAAAATTGAAGAGAAGGCCCAATTAGAAATAAATTACGTTGAAAGAATGTGAATATTGCCAGCAGCTGCCAAATATATTACGATTATTAAGGTTTCGATGATAGAGATACGCTCAAGTTTTTACGATCTATGAACATTATGGTTTTCGATATGGAATCGATTTAAAATAGATTTACTTTACGGTTTTTCGCATGCGTTTAAAAATTTTCGTGTTGTATTGCTACTAATCAGATATTTTTATCTTATATATTGGTAGGTAAAATATAGATTGGTAAATATATTTGTACAACCAACTTAATTATGGAATGATATGTTGAATCAAAATTAAGAGCTGTTGTTGTTATAATAAGTAAAATCAAAATTAAAAGCTAACAAAAACAATTTCCTTAGTTTCAAACTGACTGGGCTTTACTAACGACAGTACTACT
>DWNJ01000811.1:0-13758 GCA_018250275.1 Udranomia eurus
ATGTAATCCCTTTTTACTTTATTTTATTTAAAAATATTTATTTACAATGTTAGGGTGTCTTCACTCTATACAGACTATAAATAAAAATTCAAAAATATATTACTAATTTTAATTATATAATATATGACAAATGTAAATGTGTTTTGTAGAGATGGCCTTATAACTTAACTTAAGGCGATACTGATCCATATTCGGGGGTGCCCACTTACCATTATACATAAAAAATAAATGTACAAACATAGGCAGTACATATTATAAAAATGCCCCGACACTCACTAAAATGTCTTAAAAGGAGAGTCCCCAAAGACAGAATCCGACAATGTTTCCTGCTATTGACTTGTGACCTCCAAATATTTTTATTCTTGTTTTAGCAGACAATTAATGTGGGACCAAGGTCACCTCATCTGTTACATATCTTTCAATCCAACTGCACGGTATCGTCACGCATGCGTGTTTTATTTGATATTCACGTTACGTTGAGAAGCCGATGAAAATTCCAGTAAACGCATTGAGGTTGTTAGCAACATTAGCGAGTCATTCGTCACTGGATATTCGGAAAGCAAGCAACGGGGTCAGTGGTTCAGATGTTTGCATGTCACAGGCGGATCGTTTGACATTCATTTCTCTCACTAGACTTTCATCTGTAGCGGAGTGGCATGCCAAAAATAAAGCTGCAGTGCAGTAGCGAGCTTGCAGCACCAGACTGCGGTGCTGGGCTGGCCCTCCATTCATTGTCATGTCGGAGGTCGATACGAGGAGAGGCCGACCGAACGGAGAGGGCCAGTGTCGGCGCGCCTTCTGTCGTGCGCGGATGTCGCTAATTCACACGCGCCGGTCGCGAGTTGCACATATACGATATTGAATCGTTGCGGAGCTTTCATTGAGAAACAAATTGTAAACAGTTTAGGTATATGTTAGTTTAGGCGGTAACTACGAAAAAAACGATAGACTCTAGCAGAAACCTATGAGATTCGGTGCATCATAATCCCATCCCACTGTTTATATTGCGAATTCATGTATGCGAATTTCTCAAGCTTTGAGATGTATTGTGTAAATAAATAGTGATTTTATTGGCAAATCTCTGAGAGTCCCCCTCACAAGTATTCCGTAAGTTGTTCATTGATGGCCCACCTTGTTTTTTAGATGTGGTAACGTAACAATTTATTACATGCCTAGGTTTGTAGTAAAAAAAAACGCCTACATATATTTTAATCTGTAGAATTGAGTGCGACGTAAATACCTAATTTATTTTTAATATTATAACGTGTCTTTGTAGTAATTACGAGGTTATTGTATGTAGGTATCTAAACATAAACAAATGAGCAAACGTGCTACTTCTACCTTGTTATGACATTAGGTACATCAATTTTCTGATTTACAGATAGGTTTTTCTGTATTAACTTCTCAACACGTAGTAACCACCTGAATATAAATTGTAACTAATAGGACCTAAGTACCACATTTCAGTGGCATGTCTGATCAGTGAAATATCCTAAGTAACCTAGTAGATTACATACATATACTTAGCACTAAAATAGCAAAGAAATAAGACTAATATGGACAATATTTTAATTTATCCGTGTTATTGTATAAATGTAATGTGTAGCCACATTAATAGCCCATTTCGCTATAAAAAAATTCTCCAATTCACCTTACTCTTTAATTTGAAAACTTAATTTTCAAAGACATGTAACTGTTTAAATATCTTTGCTTATTTCATAAATAATATCATATTATGGCATGTTCTTTAAAATATTACTAGATTAATTCAAAATCTTTGAACATATTATTTTTACAAGTCGTACACTTACACGTTATACGTTACACGTACACCCGGCGCACTTCGTACCGCCTCCCCATCTCAAATCTCAAACACTAAATGTGAAGTGAAGCTTACCCCAATACATTAGTGAAAACCGCTTTTAAATCGGATCAGCCGTTTCTGAGATTAGCGTGCACGAACGCACAGACAAACCGACAAATAGACGAAAATTCTAAAACTCAATTTTTGCGTTCTATTCTTTAAACATAGACCCCCCTGAAGGGCTGAGGGCTTTCTCTCAGGTATCTTCCATGTACAGACAGCACTCACAGATTTATTATATATATATAGATAAGTAATTTATTTTACTTTCTTCTCCAAGAGTAGTATCATATCTAGCATGCACTGCAGAATCTGTGACCACAGTAAATCACAGGAGCCAGTGTCAAATGTACCGTGTGTGTTTTAACTATCGTATCGTGTGACGGAAACTTTTATCGAATTTGGTTTCTTGTTTCCTAATAATTTTATTCAATACTCACATATTTCGAATTTAACAATCTACCTACATGAGAAGGCTTTTACTGAAACTTAGTGTAATTTATTTAAGAAACACTGCTGATAATGTTAATGATTAAAAGCCATTAACATATCTAATAACCTTTCATACATTTGCATATACCCAGTGAATTGCTTTGGCGGCGAGGTCAACTAGTGACTTCTAAAGCCCCGTAGCTGAGACATAATACTAAAATATTCACTTATAAGTATGCCAACCACATGTACCTAAGACGTACCATAGATTTTAAAAAGGTACGATACTCTTTTGTCATAAAGACGCATCTGTTTTACCAAAAAAATATTAGATAGTATAGAATTTAGGAAAAGTTATTGAAGATTTTGTTTTTAATCTAGAATCTAATCACGCGTTAAACATATTAGGTGTATCAGATACAAACACGAAACTTTCATTAATGCTTAGGAGGATTGTTTCCATATAATGCAGTAGTTTATAAAAAATATCTAAGGTCTAAAGTTACAAAAGATTACATTCCAGTAATCCCTTTTGGAACAGCGTATACTATTATACCATTTGACTATAGAAGTAGGAATAGACTTCTGTGCATTTGACACAGGCAGCTCTAGCGTAATTTATCCATACAAATGGATGCGGTGGGATTGGGTGCAATATTAGAGACTAGCTGTCCTGCTCCGTGTCCTTGTTCACTAGAATTTTTGACCGACTTAATTTAAAGTTTGGAAATCGATCAGACAAATTAAATTGGCTGTTTTACTAATACCAGTATCGTGAAAATAACACACTGCACTTAAAAACCTAGTTATTTGAAATCACAGACACACACTTCAATTTTATTTATATGATCACAGATTTATTATATGTATAGACAAGGTGATAGTTCTAACGCTTCCAGCTCGTTTCAACGTTTTAAGCATTTCTTGCGCTAAATCAGACTTTTCTTGATGACATTATCTTTAATAATGAGATCGATTGCTTGACTCACCCGAAAAGTATGTCAAGAAGGTAAATTGTCGATCAACTGTGTAGACACTAACTAGCCTCATTAATGACTAATCTCATTAATTTAATTATGTTTCACTTGTATTCTAAGTGTAGGCAAAAAACGATACATATTTCTATTATTATGACACTGCTTAGCAATAATAATGCCGAGAATAATATCGTAGATTCAAAATCATTTTTCTTTTTATGAGAATGAATACGGAGTAAGAAAGTACGTGAAGGAAAGAGAATATGTGAAAGGCGTATGTATCCGTCTCTTTTATATAATAATATAATGTTATATTATCCTTAAAATAATAACAAAAAAAATCGTTTAATGATGTTGACGGAACTCACAGTAATTTAATATTTCACAAGTTCATAATCATAATATTTTTGTACCGTGCATGACAATTCTAAAGATGGTTCAAGCAATTGTGTATACCCAACATGGAATGATATATACATATATATTTCTGCCTCATAACAGCAGCGTTCTCGCTGCTGTGTTCTGGTTTGGTTTCTTCGGTTCTGGGCGTGGTAAGGGAGACACACTTAAACGAGGTGTCCATATTCGTGTGTACGTCACAGGCATGGTTGCATGCGTAATGGTTTCTTTTACTACTTTAATGTATTACTATTATATAAAATATTATCTCTCGGCACTTCTCCGTATAAACTTTGACTGTGTAATATAATAATTAACTCGGCTCTCCATCGGTGTAAGCTGTGGAGACTATCGTTACAGTTTCTGGTTATGTAAATGTACGCTTTGCTCTAATGTTTTACAACGCGTACAGTTAGGCGTTAAAATGCGTTTGAAATAGGTCATTGAAATTGCTGGTAGAGATTTTCCAAGCATCTTACTAATGCCGGAAGACATATTTTAAATGCTTGGATGTTCGTGTTTTTCTTCTTAACTAAATTTTTATTTTATTATTTTTTTAGATTAATGGACAATTTCTTGCTTATAAGTAATCGTTTATAAGTAAAAAACTATTTTTTTATTAGCAACTTTACAACTTTAAGGCGATGTTTTTAAGTGTTCCTCTACTACAATTTTCACATGATATTATGTCATAAGCGACTGATGCGTGTCCAATTATGGTGTTCAGAGATTGTGTTACTAGTTCACACAGGAAGAAAAACGAGATCGGCTCAGACAAGATATCCGTGTTTACCTACCGTTTGCCTTTTGCGGAGTGAGGAATCTTCAAGAACGTACAGCACCTTTTACAAACATTTTTAAGAAAAGAGATTTCTAAGCCATATTTTAGCTATATTACACAGACTATAAATATAAAAATACGAATCATGTCATACGTATATTCTTTAAGTATCGAGGTTTTCAATGCGAGTTTTACCTGTAATATTGTTTATGTAACACCTACATTTAGTATAAAATTAACAACATTGATTTTCATTTTTATTATTTATCTGCGGATTAGAACTATCTATTAAATATTTTCTTTAAGGACTAATACATCTCTAAGGATTGCTTATACTAGTGATATCGTATCCACTCGAAATTTCGTGAAAATTATTACTGCAATTTGTTAGCTTGAAGACAAAACCCGAGACGTAGTGGATGAAACACCTAGATAGTGGACAAATGACCATCTCAATCTGTGTCGGTGTCATTTTATAATAAAAAAATATGGGAAAATACAATCAAGTTTATCAGACATCAAATATATACTTGTAAAATAATATGATGGTAAAGGACGAGTTTATGTAATATAATATACATAATGGTATAAACATTAAACAATAATACTACTACTAAGATAATCCTCATTACTCTGTTTTAATCATACGGCGCCGCGACCGGAACCTAGTATAGAACAATCACTTAACAAGTCACGTACAGTACAAATCGATCATGAAATTCAAATCGATCATATGTGACGCAAAGCCAGGGCAAGCCTAATAGTAACACAATATTGTTGGTTGTTTTTCCACTCGTGAATATGATATAAGAGCTTGCTTCCATCAAACCGGTCGCGAGATAGGTTCACTGCGACTTAGGGCCAAGAAGGTCACACAGATATCGCTGGAATTCTAACTCAAACAAGGTGAAGGTCAACACAGCTTGATTGCACTTGAGCGTAAAAAGGATTTTGTAGTCGTAGTTGTTTACATGTTATGTGATTGTTATGTTTTTTTTATTCCATTGTGCTCATGGTGCAAATTATGATCAGCTTATTTTACCTGTGCTTGGTAAATCTCAAGCACGAGAGTTTTATCCCACGTTCAAAATTAACTTGCTAGGACCGAAATCTACAGAGAAAACGTTCCGTACAACATCATAATACATCCCAACCGAATAGTTTATTTTGTTCTATTTCATTAAATTTTATTTTCATTCAATTTTATCAAATTTCTCTCGACTTGGTCTAAAGAATAACGTTTTTCTCCATTCAATCACATAGGTCCTCTACGCTATGTACTCACTCACTCTCATTATTGTTGCCACGCACTAATTGACAAGTGACACGTTGGATCATTGTCTATGGGTCGGACCCTAAGTGCGTCGCCAACGGAGTGTCTGACCGTCCGTTTACCACACGTTGCTCTCACAATATTGTACATTCATTTGGTTTCTCTTTAGAGTCTTGCGTACATTTTTTTAATCATCCGTATGCTATTTTCACCATCATAAGAAACCTAAATATAAGATCATTGTCTATGGGTCGAACACTAAGAGCGTTGCCAACGAAGTGTCCGACGGTCTGTGGACCACACGTTGCTCTCATAATATTGCACACTCATTTAGTTTATTTTTAAAGTGTTACCTATGCTTTTCTATCATCCATATGCTATACCACCAACATTAGAAACGTAAACAAGAAATAATTTAGGAGCCTTAATATTTATATTAACTCATGTCATTCCTTTTCCACAACTTCGAGTTAAACGTTTTATATCCAAATAGTCATTATGTAATGCGCTATGCCAGGAAGAGAGAAAAAAAGGTTTTTTTATTTGTCGCCCATATAAGATGACTCTCTCGAATCCCTGTTCTATGTATATGTGTTAAATCTATGATCTTCGTTTTAAATAAAAGAATAACATTACCTAATATTTATTATCTATACCTACGTAGGTACTTATTCCAAGAAAAAAAATACGATAATTAACAAAAATAACGTTTTGGATTGCTTCCAAATTTATGTAGACACATACCTTCATTCATCATTAACGACTATAGATATTCGAATATTAGTAACATATAATATATACATATAATTATGTATTACGACTTAGCTTTAAATATAGCAATCGCATGTTGACTCCTGTGTTAAAAGATCAATAGGCAGAAAAAACTGAAGGTCAAATGTTTTTTCAATAAACGTGTCTCACGTCTGACTCACCCATTGAAGTTTATTTAAATGAGGGATACAAAATTCCACCAATTTAGGTGGGATTCTGCGTATCTTTCTTAAACGAAATCTGAACGTGAAATTGGATGCCATTTGCGTTTTATTCTAAAGAAAATATTTTAGATTAACTTCACTAATATTCATTTGACAGCTTAACGAATTAATTTAATGGTGACCTAAACTTGCATAATTGCTTTTAATTCCGTATTATAAGCTCACATATTTTTACGAAGCCAAAAACCAGTAAAACATGTTTAAACCAAAGCTTATCAATAACATCGTTAGTAGACATATTATCCTTCCGAAAATTCTTCGTTATCCTTCCATGGGTTGGATATGTCCCAAGACATAACCATAAGATAGAATTCGTACATTCCTGAAAGCGGGTATCTCTTGTAACATAATATGTATTATAGTTATCAAAGTTTATTTCTAAAAACTTACACACCGGCACATATGGAGAATACATTACAATAAATAAATTAAAGTTTATTTAAGATAAAATTTTATCCCGAAATGAAAGTAAAATAATGTTTTTAAAAACTGGCGTAAAGTATACAAAATTGTAAATTAGTTAACAATATTATTTATTTGATTTATCGTTAATCCAAAATTATAAATTAAACTACAACAAAATAATTGATAATTAAAACGAATTGCAATGTTATGCATAATTTACACAGATGAATTACGAGTATCCATACAAATTTTTTGCTCGTAATTCGGAGCATTATCGTAATAACTGAATGCATAATTTATTGAAAGTATGATTTTTGGTACGATTGTGACTCGTGTCCGGCTGTTTGAATGCGTTCAAATTTCATTAGTCGGTAATTATCTCTATTTACAAATTCGTAAACATCGCAATAAAACAGGAATTACAGAATTCATTTCACCGACATGAACATTAATAGAGTAAAACATGACACACCTATACTATTTATTTGATTAGTAATGTTTTTTAAATTAATTATCTATGACCATATTGATGCTGGAAAGAATATTTGTCGTATCTCAAAAACAACAGTCAAATTTAAACACTTACATTAAACTAACTTCAGGATCTTGTAAATAACATCCAAGATGAGATTTAAATCAAAATATATGCTTTCGATTGTTCTGTTAATAATTTATGATTAAAAAAAATCTAACTCTCCTGTAAAGTTATTGTGGCAAATCGAACACCTTTTTTATATTTAAGAATTTAAATTTGAAAAATAAGAATTTTGCATTTGTTCTGTTCTTTTATATATTATTACGTTGTCAAATCCCATCAATAAAACCCGAAGTAAATTCGCCTGGCTATTTTTACTCATTCTATCCTTCTGATCCCTCGCCGTTCCCCTATATATGTTTATTGATATACAGCAATTATGCTTTCTAGTGTCGATATTATAAAAGAAAAGATTAGGAGCTTCGCAAATGGTATACTTTTAGATGTTACTTACCGGATAGAACAAAATTTTGTCACACAAAATAACCTGAGTTGAAAATACAAATATTTATTTAGATAGACATTATTTTTTAAAGAAATTTGATGGATGTGTCCAGAGATTAGCAGTCTTAGCAGTATAAATAATAAACAATAGTTCATACGTTTTACGTAGCTGTAATTAGATCATTGTTTATTTAAAATAACTTATTACGTTGTTTTATGTTCTGGCGGTTATTATTATCAACATCGTTTCGGCAAACCTTGTAACAGGATGCTTCAAGCGTTGCGGCAGAAATATGACTTCTAATAAAATCGAAATTTTGAACGTCATCGCAATATAAGCGAGCTGGCGTGTAAGTTCACCACACTCGTAAAACGAGAATTTATAAAACTAGCTCTTACCAGCGACTTCGCTTGCATTTCTCATGTCATTGCATTTAAAAAGTTACCTCTGATTAGGATGCCAATTACCTCTGATTAAGTGTCCAAAACGATAATCCTATTACATTTAATGTCTTCATATAATTTGGGTGTTGATGAGCACATCGGACTATGCAATCGTGTGATCCGTAAATATATTATAAAAATTATTGTAAGAAACCAAGGCATGTTAGTACATTACATAGACTAGAGATCGCCCAGCAGTCGACAAAAATCGACCGTTCGATCATGTAATTATCAGTTGTAAAATATGTATACTTTTATACCTATAGAACATTTAAAACAATTTTTTGATTACAGAAAATGTCATTAATTGTTTGACATTTCCGATGCTCAAGACGATTCAGTATTAAAATGACGTTCCGTGTAGAACAGGTATACCTGTGTGCGTCAAAGGCATGGTTGTATGCCTAATGGCTTGTTCTACTAATTTAATGTATTTAAATGTATTATTATATGAAATATTGTCACTCAGAACTTCTTCTCCGTATGAACTTTGACTGTGCCAAATTTCATACTCCTCCGTTCGTGTAATTGTCGTAAAAATCGTTCCTAAACATTCTGCTTCACGTATTTATATTATGATGACATGCGCAGTAAGGAGGGACTAGAGGGACTGGAGTATTTATCTATTATGCAACATTCGCAAACGCAATCTTCAAGCGGGTCTGTAAGAATGCGGAGGTCATCTCGGCTAAATTGCTTCAATTTCGCAAACCAATTTTCTCCGCGAGGACCATAATCGGTTAAAGTATTAAAGACACGCTTTCTTGTTAGATGATTTTGTTTCTAGCTTCGTTGTTTATAATGTTTGCAACTTAAGAGAAGTTATAATAGGTCTATGAATAGGAAAATATATCGTTAAAGCACCCGGGTCGAATCCAACACTTTTATATTTCACCATGAAGTTTAGATGTTAAAGTCTAAATTCACGCGCCTCGAAAGTTCTAGCCGCACATGCAACCTTTCATAAGCCAACAAACTTTCGGTAAAAATTGCAAATGACACAAACTGAAGATCCGTAGGTACGATAGGTATCAATACGATATCGATTATATGATTTAACAAAGATGGAAAGTAATCTGAGGAGTCCTACAAATCTGCAAATTGTACATACTAATGTATTTTCCGCACTTGACAAGCTTGGGACAGTAAAGCTTAAACTTATGAAAGAAGACCCATGCAGTCTTGAAACCTAATCGAACCCATCTGTTTTGAGACCGAGAAGCGGAGCCGATCCCTACTGTAGGATATAAGTTCAAAAAAAGAAAGGTACATTGACTAGCACGGGGTATCCTGGTGCGAAAAGGACAAAAAAAAAGACTAAATATATTATGTAATGTGTACTGCGTGGGTCGGATTTGAGAGAGGGCAACCTCCTCCAGAAAAAAAAAATTAGGAAAATGTTAGGAATAAGGGCACTAAATTTAAAAGTAGCGAACTAGGGTATCGAATTGCAGAACGCAATAGGGGAGGATTTTTTTTAGCCCACTGGCGGCAATGTCTAATAACCCGGCACCGAATAACGGCCTCCGCTCATTCGTTGCCCCAGGGCACCCACGCCTCTAAATCCGGCCCTGTGCGTGGGATTGATAAAAACATAAAAATAAGTACTTTATTCAAGTTTGTACATTCCATTTTACGTAATATTTTTGTATCTTTTAATTCGCTACAATCGCGCAGTCGTTTTCCCTCCGGACGGAGCGTGATCACATAAAATATTAAATCCATTTCATTTAAATTTTTCATTCAACTTTTTCCCGTAGACCTCTTTTTTGTATTACATCTCTTTTCGTTGATACAGACAATTCTTTGAACAGTTCTTGCGAATTATTCCGATGTATTAAGTAGACGTGTCTTAATACAATGGGTATATAAACAACTGAAAGTTTATTGTTTCTAGGCCTCCAAATAAACCAACCAGAAAAACTTAGTAGTTGAAGTATCCGTTCCAGCATAAATAAACATTCTGTATGTCTTATGCTCCATTATAATTCATTTTCTAAGTATAAATCACGGCCGTAGGAGATTTTTGTAATATGGATTTATAATTGCTTTTCGAAAGAAATAACGGACATGACGATTTCATCCAACTTTTTAACACTAATCTATTAGTTTAACACACTGCACTACGCACTACGCTGCTAAAGTGGATGTACGAGTATTCAAGACCGAACGACTCTGCTAACAGAGTAACCCATTATCTATCAGGAACAGATGTCTGTTTTGCGTGTTCTACGTAACATAGATATGCGGACGATATTATGTCACGACCAGCCATACATATACTTTTTCGCGTCCGACGATGAAAAATAAAATAGAAATGGTACGAAATCCACAAAATCCACTTCCACAATATTTTATGTATAACATTTATAACAGCACCAAATACCAGCTAAACTAAATATTTGCTCGTTAACCGTAGCTATGGGACCGAGTAATGAGGGTACATTTCGTGATTTTCGTGTTTGTTTGTTACGTATAACCTCACTCGAATAGTGTCACCAAAAGCCGTAAAAATATTTAGAAACACAAACTTTTATTTACATGTTTTAAAAAGCAGAATTTGACGTTAAAAATATATTATTATTATTTATTTTTAACGTTCCTCTGAACTTTTAATATCTTGGAATATTTAAACATCGATGCATCTATGGTCGACTCTCGTCATCTCAACCACGAAACTGATAGAATTCTCTAGAAATCTGTGTAAATACAAAATATATGTAGTACCTATAGGTAATTTCGAGGATTATTTTGAATAGAAAAAATACTCTCGTGGAGTAGGTATATATTTTTAATTATTGTGAAGTACAATTTTATAATGTACGTAGGTATAGTATATAACTGGCTGTCAGAACAAGAGAGGACAGAGAGCGCCGCAAGCGGCAAAAAAATAAAAACTGAACTTAGGGGTACGTTCCAATTCTATCATAATTAGATTAAATATTCCGGGTATTGGATGAGTCGTTCTATTAATAACACTGTTGTAGAAGATATTAGTATCGGGTATGAACACACTTGGTAATTAGACGAGGAATTCTGCGTTACTAATTAAAAGCTGTGGGAATTAGTCCGTTGTTAATAGAGCTGAATGTAATCGTGATAGTGGAACATCGGTAAGATATTCGACTCTTATGACTGTCTAAAATAAATTTATTGATATTAAAATAAGTCTATCCAATAAAAGTAATATAGGTAATACGTACATATTGATACGCTAAGAATATTCTGTTTGGCAAATGATATAAGACGAGAAGAAGCAGGACTAACCGGTTAAAACCGAATCCAAGACCGACAAACGTCGAATCTAGTATTATCTACAGTCTACACGTTTGTATTTCTGCATACATGCAAACTTAAAGCTTAGCTGTTTTCGTTTCCGATTTTATACGTATTCTGTACACGGCCACATCAATACCGATTCGTCGTACAGCTGTAGGTATTAGGAATATATACTTCGCGAAATTGTTACTTTTAGTAACTTTAGGTAGTTGAAATGTTATGGGGTCACTGCCCATGGACATGAGTAATCAACCGCATACAGGATAGTTCTATCTGAAGAATGTCTGAAGATCGACAACAAATGCATTGCTACCTCTGAGGACTAAGAAGACTAAGTATGTCTGACCTATGAAAGAACTTCGATCCTGTTTTGTGTTGATTACAGATGTCCATGGGCGCCGGGGACCACTTACGATCACGTGGACTGCATGCTCCATTGCTACATCTCACTTATTCGGTTCGAATAAAATCGGTATAAAATCGGTTTCCAAAAACACTAACGAGCATGTATCAAGTATATTATGAGATAATAATATTACACAATAATTATACAACAGTCCGATCACAGATATTTCCAAACATGTAAAACTAGTTTGAAGCGTGTTTAGATTTAAACGTGAAATAAACATAGAGATGTCGAAAATCGACGTAAATATTCTCAAACTTTAAAGTAGATGCTTACATATTGTTTTCATATTGATGTAATATAATAAACTAGCTGTGCCCGCGGTGTGGATCGGCCTGTGTTAGTAAGCGGCGCCATAAGATTCAAGTACAAAGGTACCGCCCCTTTTAGAGGTAAAAAATGTATAGCCTAAAACCTGTCCAGGGATTTTCTCGACAGATTAGTAAAGTTTGTATCAAAATCCGTTCAGTCATTTTCACGTATTGCGGGAATAAATAAACAGACAAATACACCAAAAAACTGTTGAAATGTGTTCTGTTATTGATTCTAAGCAATCCAACTTTTTTTCGAATGTCATCCATCTTTCGTCTCAGGTCTTGCAGACATTGCACTGTTTGCATAAAATCTTATGTTATCTAATAGTTTCTTTATATATTGTGTGTCGCCTTTGACATTCGATATTTAGTAGTTAAGTATTATATATGGTCCCATCATAAAAATACCCGCACAGCATGCACTCCTATCGCCCCTTCAGAATATACTAGCATTTTTCCAAGCTTTGCTCTTGATGATGATAAAATACATATATTTCTCTACCTCTCGGACACAGTTTTCACGATAACATGTAGGTATAGATCTTCTTGTCTAAAAATGCACGCCCCTCCAAAGTGTTTACCCACAAATGCAACTTTTTATAAAGTAATAATATGCCCGATTTTTTTACCAATCAGTGCACAAGTCATACAATTCGTGCATTCGCTATAATTTCGGAACATGACAGATCGCCATATTAGTTGACCAATGAGTGCACGGACGAGTCTAAGTTTAAAGAAAAATAGCCTACACACACTAGTAAAGAGTTGTAATAAATAAACGCTTTCACAGATTAAAATTATTTTGTTTATTGGAGGGGCGTACATTTTTAACCTGGATATGTACCTTATACTTTTTCTCCTACCAAGATATGGGTGATCTTAGTAGACTTGCATGAATTTGTTCGTACCCTTGAATGTGTATACAAAGTTATTTGATCGGTTGACAAACAAACCTACATTCGTTTTTCATTATATTTATTATATTAGTTAGGATTCCTTACACCGAGCTCGGCCTGGAGTAATTGATGCGGGTGGTGTAAAAAGCAAATAGGTTACGTGTAACATTTTAAGTAGCACTTAGGCATTTTAACCGATATAAACGACTTCTGCACGTAGGGGAATCATATAGAACCTACGACCTACGCGTCAGCTCGCGATATAAGCTTAAATATCTATTAAGAGAAAATATTAATTAAATGGAGATTGCATG
>DWNJ01000812.1:0-13756 GCA_018250275.1 Udranomia eurus
GATAACTTTTGTTTTCTTTTAATAGGATTTATTTATCGGTTTATATAAGTCATGGAAAGATGCAAGAAGCAAATACAACCATTTTAATTTGTAGAATAAATAAGGTCATGTCGGAGATCAATATCAGCTTAAAGAAAACAAAAGTTATCTGCTAATCTTGGGTTCACTATTTATTAGACCAACTAACAAAGAGAGTATTCGCTCCGCCCCGGGCGTAAGCAATCATGCTCGCGAAGAGTAAAAACATAATGCATCTAGCAACACAGAATAACCTTTTTTATCTTATATTTTTGCTTGATGTTTTATCTAAAGTTTCATAGTTTACATTTTTCGACATAAACTGCAACAGTGAGTGTAAAAAGTATTCGTACATTGAGTATTTTTGTGTATAATAGGTTAGTTCTATCGAAATATTTAAAACTATTGTAGATTATTCTACTAAATATTAGTTTTTGTTGTTAAGAAAAGAAAAAAATTAAGGGAAAGACAAATTGACAGATGTAAATAAATTCCCGAACAGTGGTGGGTCATATATTGTTAGTTACATTCGAAATCGCTGTTTTCTGCTCAAATCGTTATAAAATACGGTAAGGATTTTATAACAATTAAAACTGAAATATCGAAATGCATTAGTTTTTAGTTATATATTATTAAGAAAAGAATCTATAACAGTTTCATATCATAAAAATACTTACTGTACGAACACTTTTTGCTTTTAATCTATGTAAATGCAGTTTACAGTTAATAAGGTAGAGGCTACGTACTAAATCTAAATAAGTATAAATTCATGCGTTCTACATCGCAAAGTTTGTATTTTTCTCAATGTATACTTATTGTGTTAAAACGATGTTACTGTTTTAATAAGGCGACAAAAAATAAAGACTCATCTAACTCAAATCTATATTGTACTAATAGAGAAATAGTTCATAGATAACTCAAAATTATATCATGTAAAAGAAAAAAAAATATTTTTTAAATCTATGCAAGAACAACTATTTCAAACATGTATGGAAGTTCCCGCTCCGGGCACAGGCAATCATGTTCACAGAGTAAAAACAACGAGCTCTAACAACTTTGCACAGAGTAAAATATGTGTGATTTGTTCGTTTTTCAAACTATGAAGTCACGACGTAGCCGCCATTAGTCGCAAAAAGAGGTTTCTAGAATGTCGAAGATATTATACAAAATGAATAGTTTACAATATTAGTTGAATTTCACAATAATTTCAGTAACATGGTCGATTATAATTTTTATATCGATTAGAATTTACTTATTTTTCACTGCCTTTATAATTTTTTTTCGTGTCAATCACGATATTTTTGCGGAAATGATATTCATTGCATTCATTGTATTGTACCTATTTCATAAAATCACTTTACACGCTCCATCTACGAAAGCAATGATGCGGCAATAATAAAAAAAACATGCAAGTGTATTTTTCGTCTATTACAATGCAACAACCCCACAGATAAAACAATAATTGTATTAAAAATAAAATAAGTCGTACGTACCTACGTGGGGTGGCCACCTAGCGTGAAGTTTTAAGGCTGTGAGCATTACAAATAGAGAGGGCCAATTTCCAATTAAAATCTCCGCAGGTGGCCGCCAGGGGGCAGCACCGAGAAATAGATTACCCCGGTCGTAGAGACCGCCGCGCCCACCACGGGTTTAGGGCTAATGATATCGTCAAATTATAATTAACTAGCATGTAGCTCGCGGCCTCACTAGTTCAAAAGTAATTTTATTATGTATGGTTATGGTTAGCGTAGGCGGCGCCGCAAGCGATGGCAAATCAAAGAGGCTTTATTAGTGTGTAAGGGTCTGGGATATCCATACAGGGCTATCTATGCTCCATTTTTTTATAACTCTGAGCAACCGAGCAGTCCACCTGATGGTGTTGGTGATTGGTCACTTGGATTTGGATATCAGCAATCAAACCAAGATAGGATCGAAATTCTTTCTTAGGTCAATAACAAATGCGTTGCTACCCCCGAGGACTAAATTGGAACGCCTCGGTTAAGTGTGTCTCCCTATTTATGTAGGCACGGGTCTCTTCCCACAAACAAAGGCTTGAAGCATCCGGCAGGCTGCTCCAATTTCATCGGTTTCTTCCAACACACGGGAAAGGCCTAAAACATATTCCACCACGCTGCTTCAAGGATTGGCGGAAATAACGCGACAAACTGTCGTAAGTTTTGAAACCATATGGTCCCAGGGCTATTACATGTAAGCAACATGTAATATATCAAAAGTTAGTTAAAAATACACCACAATACGAACAATAAAACCCATTTGTCATTCACAACGGCTTATTGCTCCCGAGCTGGGTAATGTGGGCACGGCACGCACTTGGCCTATAACTTTCATTGGAACAGTTGCGACCCATTTTACAGCTGACCCTGTTTTCCTCTTCGATTCGGCCTCCCTCGGCCAAGGTTCCGTACGCTCCCATTGCTGGCGAATAATTCCTATTGTAACTCTTCTTTGTAGGGCATGTCTTTGTTCAAAACAATGTCACGTTAAATAAAGAAGTTTAAAGAAATAAATATAGATATAAAAAAAATGCTCGGCTTAAGCGTCAGCATCGGCGTCACATGTGGAAAAATACAAACAAGTGTTATCTGATATGGGTGTTAAGTTAGAAATTATTCTAACAAAATAGCACAGGTTTAGCAAAAGTAATTGCGTAAATTTAGCAATTGCAGCGTAAACCGAACTTCATTGGTCACTTTGTTAACCTAGCGCCAGTTTTTAATACAATTCGGGACACTTTTAACCTTTGAGTTTCTATTCTCCACAACATGTTCCAAAAATATTTAATCTTTGACATGTACGAGTGCATTCACTTATTTCTCAGGAAACTGCGTAACCTACCCAGTGTTTAACAACTCTTGGCCTGAGGTTCTTTGTCTGGTCTATAGGTCTATAGGTATCGTCAAATGTCTTTGTTAGTAACATACAAAGTACAGTGTAACCTGGTTAAGTGAGACATTAAGGGACCTACAAATTTGTCTCACTCTTATAGAGGTATTCCACCGGTGTTTCCGATATCCAGGTATAAATAAGCAGGGGTAGCACTTGTAGACGACTTAAGAAAGAATTTCGATCCTGTCTTGAGTTCACAAATGTACATGGGCGGTACTGGGCCACTATTACCACTGGTATCACTATTTACCAGGTGACCTGCATGCTCGTTTGCTACCTCAATGTTATAAAAGTCAGACTCTAGACAACTAACCACCGGGTAACAGTTCTGGGACTGGGTAAAGTTAAATGTTTCTGTTAGGTGATGTAGTAATATAATTCGGAAAATCCAAAAAAGTCCACAGATATGAGTATCATAACAAGTATGAAAAAGTTGTTTCTATTTTTGATGTGTCAAGTTACCTAACATAGATAATAAGATTTATGTTCGCAGTCCCGTATTCGTTTTATAATTAATTACTATTAAAATAACACTATAAGGATTACAACGTGAGCATTGATGAGGGTTTTTCTACTCATAAATACAAAAATATTGAAAAAAAATTGATAGGTGAAGGTTTTCATTCATGTTTTTTGATGAAACTGGATTGTGTAATGGACGGCAGACCATTTTTTTATTAGCATAATTTATTTATTTATTAGATATCACTATTAGTAAGGAAAACATGAAAATATTCTTTAATTTTTTCGCTAATGTTTATTCCATAAAAGAACATGTTTATTTTTACGGAAAAGTGCATGACAACATAAAAATGGCAGTTGAAAGTGAGCAAATATCAGTGTTGTAAATGATGAGTTTCAAAACTAAAAACACGGTTTCCAGTCCCATCATCAGACCAGCCCAATGGTACCATAATAATCATATGTCCTCGTCATCAGGAGAAATGGACAGAATATGTTAAGACGAGTGAAATGAGCGCAAACTCGATTGTTTACTAATACGCAGTCCAAGGTTCCGATCAGACACCTTCCAATTCCATCATCAGACCAGCTCGATGGTACCATAACATTGCATTGTCATCGGTCCTCGATAAGTTTGCAAAGTTTAAAATTAATCCGACAACTCGAAGTACGTCAAAATCGTGTTCAAAGATTCCGTTACATACATACAACCCAAGCTTATAATCGTGTTAAAAATCAGTCAAGTCAGTGCAATATGACTCTAATGATATTCTGAAACCGTGGACTGACGGAAAAGAGAAGTGAAGACGTAAATAATCAAGTGTACGATAAGCATTACCATGTCTTTGAAGTACCTACGTCAGTGTAAATTGAAAATATAGTCACACAACATTCCAGATAGTCTGATAGCTTATCATAATCATGAGTGTTCTGGCGCTTCTTTATCATTCGTTACAATGATATTCAATCTAATAAGGCACTAACGTAACTAAATTTCTGCCCACTTGACTAAAGTACCAGCCTAGATTGAACTAAGCTTTAGCATTTACCTGATGAATATTTATTATTCACAAATTCAGTAAATACCTCAGTTGTCATGTAGCGTGTCCTTTCACTGCTGACTTGGGTTCCAATCCCAATTAAATTTATTGAACTCAAACCTTGAAATCCCATGCTCGAATTGCCCCAAAGTTTTCGGAACCATATGCGGTATTAATTATGGACTACGGAAGTCGGTTTAACGTATTTGACAGCTTTTATTTAAAGTCGGTTTTACTAACTAACCACAGGTTTAACATTAGACATTTTATTACTAGATATAAAAGAGGAATTCCTCGTCTCGCGCCTGGACTGTAAACACTTGAGGCTGTGGCAAAATGGTGATGTACAGCCCTTCATTATCCCTTTGTTACAGCTCTGCGGTGGATACCGTCGTCACGCGTAACTTTCACTTTGCACTAGGGTTGCCAATTTTAAGATTTTAAGTTTTGTTTTTTTGCCATAGAAACTATATTTCATTATTTCTTTATTATTTAAAACTTTATCGAAGAGCATGACACCGTACGTTACTCTTGCTTCGCCTAAGGTCTTAGGAACCTGGCATTCAAGTCTGCTGACTTCAAATGAAATACAACTACAACAATACAAATTACAAAATAGGACTATTACCTATAGATAGATCCATAAACGAGCGTACAAGTAGTTCCAGGTTAATTTCATTGGATATGAGCCTTCTTGAAACATAGTGACTAATAATAAAGTATTTTTTCATATTTTTAAATTTAAATAAATTCTAGCATATATACAAGAATAAGGAGCTATTTATTTTGACAACACATATTTTTTAGAAAACTCAGACACATGAGATTGTATAAATATTACATTTTTTCATCGTCTAAACATAATAATAATACCTTGTGGATTATTTAAATAAAATATGGCATGTGACAACCCTATTCGTCCGTTACTGTCAAAAGGAATTATGTTTACCTAGAGCTCAAACAACATTCGACGTGCTTGGTCCGGAGTGTCGCAATAGCACAGTGATTAGAGAAGAGATCTGAGCCGTAAATGTTTATGTCTGTATCATTATGGGATTATAGTGAGAAAGGAAATAATGCACGTGAGATATACGAGTAATATCGGTTCTTAGGAATAATGAGCGATAAAGAGAATTGGACGTTTAGACACCAGTTTTGCAATGTCGGCGGCCAGTAGATCTTCTGGCGTTAGAAGGATATTTTTTTACTAGCAAATACATAGGTACTAGTCATTTTGTTAAAGTGTAATGGGGGAGTGAGGGCGAACCCACGACCTCTCGATTGTAAGACCGACACACTACCCATCGGGCTATTGCCGCTTAAATTGCTTACTTGCTCGTATAAAATCGTACAAAATCAGCAAGAGCTAAAAGACGTTTAAAATCATAACGTCTAAACTAAAAGACTAGAAAGCTTGTATCTTGATTTGAATTCCGCCATGTGGATTTCTTTAATAAGTAGGAAATTCTACAAGCAAATGTGTTTATATTGTCGGTGTTTTTACTGTTTTGTAATCCAAGCCTATCTCAGCGTTTTATGAATAAATGGCGCTACAGTCACAGTCTGTGGGATTTATTGTGTCGTGGGTGTCACAGATAACGAAAACAACACAAAACAAACACCTACACAAAAGAGAAATTAAAACTTATCATTCAAATTTCTTCGCTGAGAATCGAATCTAGGACGTTTCTAACGGCTATATTACATGATCATTGCGCTTTATGACTCGGTATTTACATGATCACGTATACAAAAACCGAATATAGTAAGGTTTGTTACCATATACTTGGTAGAACCGTACCCTTAAACCGCGAAATGCTGTAAAAACAGAAGTGCGCTATAATGGTCTCGTACTATAACCACTGCAGTCGATCTAAATACTGACCAGTACTTCCACCACCACGGGAAGGTGGTAGAACCTTTTACGGTTCGCCTCACCTATTTCTGCACCACTGCCACGGCAATTTCTGCCCTATAACAGCAGTGTTCTTGCTGTTGTGTTCTGGTTTTGAAGGATGTGGATGTGGATGTGGTGGATATACTTAATCGGTATCGACGGTACTTAATCTAGGCGTTCCAACTTAGTCCTCAGGGGTAGCAACGCATTTGTAGTCGACCTAAGAAAGAACTTCGATCCTATCTTGGGTGGCAGTGACCACTTACCATCAGGTAGTTTGCATTCTCGTTAATATAAAAAAAACACTACAATACAGGCAGCGGGTTGAACGTTTGACATATTTTAAGTCCTAACTGTTGGTAACACTGGCGACAGCCTTCGCGATTTAAATATTCCCCCGGCATTATTCGAAATTAACGCGCCGTTTTTTAAATTGTGTTTTACATATTTACGCGGAAACTTTACTCTGTCAATTTGTAATCGCCACCTTATACCGTCTCAAAGTCTTTTCATTATACTAACTGTCCCATCTTCGTACACTAGCTTTTCGTAGCTTTGAAAAATGTTGAGAAGTCACTGTCCGAAAGTAGATCAATTCTATGATCTATGATGAGGCATAGTGGGCCATATTATATTATGTTATATACATGGCTCTACAAAACTTTCGGAAGCGACGGTTGTAATAGATTAGATAGGTACACATCACATAGAGACAGATAGAGTTTGAAACTAGAGTTACTAACTGTCTGATCGGATATTTGAACCATTTTATGTCCGAGAGCTATACATGGCTCTCAAAAACTTACGGAAGCCACTATTCTAACGTAGATTGGCAGAGACACTATAGTTTTCCACTACAAAACAACAGGTCGAATATTTAGAATGGTTTTATGTCCTAGAGCTATAGCTATACATAACTCTCAAAAACTTGAGGAAGCCTCTGTTCTAACGTAGATTGGTAGAGACGATAGTTACCAACTAAAACACAGCAGGTCGAATGTTTGGAATCGTTGTGTGTTCTAGAGCTATATGGTTATCAAAAACTTTGAGAAGCTACTGTTCAAATATAGATTGGTAGAGATAGTTTCCAAATATCTAATCAAAATATTTCTAAACTTACTTGGCTTGGCTTACGACACGGGCTGGTTTCGTTTCTATAATACTATAAGGTATAGGTATATTATAAGCTGATTCTTCAGAAAAATGCTATGAAAAATGGTCAATTCGTTTTTTGTACCTTAATTCTTAAAAATATTATTAAAAAAGTACCCATTTTTTCACTCTTACGCTACGTTACCTAGCTAGATGCAACTTCTTGTGTTAGGAGTGGGTTCACGTCAATAGTGCATGGGGGATTGAGGATCGAACCCACGAACTCCGTCGATGCCCGAAACCCAACCCATTGAGCTGTTGCCGCTTATAATACAATTTAAAGGTCAAATTGTTAGCGAAGTTCTACCCACGCCTTTGTTTATCTGCTTTATAACAACAGTATTCTTGTTGCTGTGTTCTGGGTTGAAGGTGGTAAGGGATACACACTTAACCGGTGCGCATTTAGTGTTCAGGGGGCGAGCAAGGCATTTGTAGTCGATCTAAGAGAAAAGCTGCGGTTCTGCGGAGCACACATATACATTGACCTGTTATACACGGAACGTCATTTGAATACTGAATCGAGAGAGACGTGAGCATCGGAAATGTCAAATAATTAATGTCATTTTGTGTAGCCAAAAAATATTTTTAATTATTCTATAGGTATAAAAATATAGATACTTTACAACCGATAATAAGGTAGATTTTTGACCGCTAGGCGACCTCTAGTTATTCTAAAATTATCAAAGGCAAGAAACAGTTAATTTACTACATTGTTTTGAAAGAATTATACCAATTAGAAATTATAATTCAAGTGGACCGAAAAATATTTACCTTTTGAAATGTACCTGTGAAGTAAATTAAATTATACGTATTTTATAAAGAAACAAAGAAAACCCTTGGGTAAAGTTTTTTACAAAGCGTAATAAATTACAACGGTGTTGAAAGTGAAATTATTTTCTACACAAAGTAAATTGTACCGGCGTTATTGAATTAAGTAGCCTTAGTGTACATAGAATATTTATAATAATAAGATTAAGACATAAATAAATAAGGTCAGATCTTCGAGTTTAAAAATTCAGGCCTCCATTAAAGAAAAATATTTTAATGTGTTTTCACACTCAGACTCATCCTTTCACACATCCACTGTCAACTAATAGAACGATCTGTTATGTTTAGAAATTATGCACCGGGAGATCAACAAATTTGACAGTTTGCGTAGTTTATCCTTTTGACAAATAACCAATTCATTCTTCGTAATATCTATTTCGATATTACAGTTCTATTCTATTGGTTTATAAAAATTTGAATGTGTGGGTAAGGACTTTGGAGCGGCGTGCATTTTTAGACTGGACGATCGTATACCTCATTATTTGCCTCAATCGGAATTGAACCCAGGACTAATACAGTCCTTCTATTGTTTAAGCGTAACAACTTCTAGTATTGATATACGAACAGCGCCGGGTCAGCTAATTTAAAAATATGTTTCGACTTAAGTATTACGTTATATGGAGGACACCACGTCTAAGGGACTTTCCCGTTAAAGCGAATATTGTACTACACTCCCGTGTGTTTCCAAAATAGGCTGTCCTCTTGAACCGGATTGATTTACGCAACCCTCTAATTATCGGCGAAGATTGAAAGTAATTTACTGAAATATAGACCTTAACACTGACTAATCGATGGACGGCCCTTTACAAGGAAGCCCTTGAGTTTGTAACGAATGTGTTTTTTAACTACTAGCATGTCAGTACATACTAGTAATTCTGTTAACTTCTCCAGCTAAGCTCGGCATGTGTTAGGAGTGGGTTTACGTCAATAGTGCAATGGGGGAGTGAGGATCAAACCCACGACCTGTCGATCGTAAGACAGACACACTGCCCATTGGACTATTGCCACTTATAGAATTGGCGGTATAGAATGTCATCACGCTGTTTCCATATAAAAAAATCCAATTATGTCAAGTTTTGTCATGTCACGACTTGGAACAAGCGTCAGTATTGACTTGACATGTACCAAATATATTTAGTGTTAAATCTCTTTGACATGTACATGTACATATATTTCATACAAAACGAAGCGTCTTGTAACCACTTGTAACCACCACGGTAATACTGAGATTACGAATTCTTACACTGTTTTTGCTTACAGTCACGCTCAGAGACGTTGCGTTTAATGACTACTTAAATTGACACACATCTATGTCCGTTAAGGTATTTACTAAAGGTCTCGAGTAAGAAGAAGAAACAGCATTACTTCCACTAATAGATACTTGATTGCCAACTGTCAAGCCAGTGAACTGTCAACTGTCATTGAACTGTCACCTGTCATAAACGGAACGTCGGTTCCTCGTCTTCAAAACAGCGAGTTTTCAATTCAATATTAGTCTCATTTAATCGCTTCCTTCTTTAATCAAAATGACAAGTAATCTATCATTCGAGCCTATAGAACTCCACTCTATTCATTACAACGCCTTGAATGGTGTGTAAAAATGGTTCAATTTTTCAAACCGATAATAAATAATGAAACGCCTTCAAAGGATCCTGTACCCTGTACATTATATCTTTGCTTTCGATTCCGGAAAAAATAATCATTAATTTTAGTCTGTTTAGTCTGTGGTGTCAGAATTTTAATAATCATGATGTATTCTTTTATTCAATTGAAAATTCGGCATTTTGAATGATTTTTAGATTACGATATTTTGATAATCTTATATAATTTTAATGATTTCATAAATCAGTGAGGTACCAAGGGGTTTTTGACCTAAGAAAGAGATCCTGCCTTGGGTTCATTAGAGATGTCCATGGGCGGCAGTAACCATGCTCGTTTTTAACATATGTAGCGTTTTTTTTGCTAACATAAAAAAACTAAACTAACTAAACTTTGAGTCAAATATATACGAGTGTATCTCAAAACTCAAAGGGGTTAAAATAAATTCATTCATAACCACCCTGACGGTCGAGTCGCCAACTTCGTCAGTAGTTTGCATGGTCGTCGGTACATAGTAATTAATTTAAACATGAAAGTTGGAGAATAGGCGAAAAGTTGTAGACGAACAAGCCTCGCATGTTACATACGCGGCGCTTGCTACTGTGATTTTAAATTTAATTGGATTTAGAACTCCACGAGATTTCATTAAACATTAATTTAGCGGCCAAAATACCTATGACAATTATTTAAATGAAGTGTCCGCTCAATTTTATGGTATTGCAATACTTTTCAGAAGCGAATATCGTTAACTTTAATGGACTACTAAACCTACTTTAGATAATAAAATCTCAGGCTATGCCAATGGTAAATATTAATTTCTACGATCTGGCTAGACCGCAGACGCATAATATCTTTTATTCAAGACTTAAATTTAAGATGCATCCCTATTCCTCTATGCTAATCCAAGAGACTTAAAGAGATATTTTTTCAATATTTCGGCTCTTACAAAATTTTCACGATTAACTGATAGATGATAGATAAGTAATTAGTAAGTAATTTAAAGTAGTTCATTTGGACAATGTGGCTACTTATTTATTTATCTATAACGTTGACGACATCTAAACTAAATAACAAATCATTTGAATTTACTTATACATAAATATATCCATGGATAATAAACGTCTACGTAATGATGATAACGTGCTTGTAACGATATTGTTTTGTCGTTGGAGATATCCTTGTAGGACTTAATTACAAAATTGTCATTTAATATGAAGGCAAATAAACCCAGGCGTATGTCCCTAGACAAGCTAGTATTGTGAGTGTGCTTACATAATTTAGCTGCCAAGATGTTTTCTGGAAACGAATTTCTCTTCTAGGGTTATTGTTTAAATAGAATATTTTTAAGACAGTTACGTAACGTAACGATATACGTACTCCTTAACGTAACTATGTACTTCTACTGAAGTACTGTACCTACTGCAGGCATTATTCAAATTCAGTGTGTTACTTGCCAGAAACTTATTTCTCTGTAAGCGCTTGTATACAGTTTCGTCTCGCTACAATATTTAAGCTCGGCGTAACTTTAGCGGCGACAAAAATAAAGTCGCAATCTTTTAACGCAATATGTCTGTAGAAATCGAGTATAGGCTTATACATATACACATAAATGGAAATTAAAGACTGTTTTTGTGCGTTACAAAGACCCATCCACGACTTCAGCATTCATTCAGTTACCTAAATTTATTGGATCCAGACCTGAATATAATTTTCATCGAGCCAATTGATTCATATAGTCATTGATTGTGGTAGAATTTTTGGGTCGACTCCGAAGGGACCACAGTCACTCCTAATGCTGCTTTATAACACACAACTAGTACTAAAAACACTATTCTTACTGTGTTCTGGTCTGAAGAGTATTTTAATAACAGATCTTTTATGCGCAAAAAATTGGTTCCCACGCAGTCCTCAGGCGTAGCAATGCATCTGCAATCGACCTAAGATAGCAGTATCTAGTATTTATTGAAGTATCCAATCAGCGGCAGTAACTATCATCAGGTGGACTGTATGCTCGTCTGCTACCTCAACGTTATATAAAAGTGATAAATACAGATAAAATTCAAAACGATTTCCTTTAAATTTAAGCTATGGATAGTAAATCTAGTACGTATAGCAGTTGGTATAATATTCATTCGTTTCAAAAGTTCACCGTTTGCAGCACCAAGCAAATTCGCTTAGAGCTATTTGCAATCGCTCAGGATTTACTCTTTATGAATTCCGAGAATTTCCTCAAACGCAAAGAAGATGTATAGGAGTAATATATCTTGTAGTCGCATACAATCCAGTACGTTAGTCAAAACTGGTAGGTTAATGCGCGCAATATTCGGATGTTTACCCGCGCTTGCATTAGGTATACTCGTATGTTCAATCCCACCCACCGCATTAGTGAAAGCCAAACGAATGAGAATGATTTATCTCCGTTTATGTGTCTTCAGCATTGAGGTAGTGTAGGAGAAAATTATGTGTTTTCCGCTTCAGTGAACCTTTGATAAAGGTATTGTTGCCTAAGCTCCCCTTTCTGATGAGCTTAGGGACGGATCCTGCGATATTTTTTCAGCCTGCCATTAGGGGAAGTTTGTGGCCACTTAGGATTTGGCCGTAAGAATATCCTGATACCGATTTACTTGAGTGCATTAAACTGTAACAGTATATATCTTGGTATTTGGTATTTAGAAAATGTAGAGTTCTTTATATTTGCATTTGATATTCTTTGCTGCTGTTCTCGGGATTGAGGAATAAGGTAAGTAAAGTACATGTGGGACTACTTAGTACTTTTAGATGAATGAACATGAACAATGAGATACTTAGTGTTTGGCATTCTCGTTCTATTTGGTTATCAAAACGCTAATGCTTTATGTTATTCACTAAAAGTAATTACAAATTAAGTAACGTGATAACAAAGTAGGGACTTACGATCTTCAGCTCCTTCTTGATTTCCCTGCTGATGTCGATATGGTGTCTGCGCACACGCTTAACTGCCAGCAGCCTGCCACGGTAGAAGGCCACCTCAGTGAAGATGGCAGAGTACCGGAAGTCCAGGTCGGGGTTCGAGCTCAGTGACACTTGGCTGGACCTGCCACCGCCAGTGCTGTTCTTCTCGGCACCGATGGCGTTAGTTGAATTTGCGTTCGCGATCACACTGCTATCTTGCTGGAAAAAATCAGCTCTGACCAATTTGCTTTGGCAAATGTGACCTGTTAGTTGAGGTCTAAAAAAATGCTTTCTATCGGAAAAAGGAAACAAGTTTAATACCCAAGAAAATACATATTTACTAGATAAAAACATGTTATGCGAATAAGCACAGTAAGTAATTCAAACCTTGTAAAACACACAAAATTCTTGATGTCGGTCATATATCACATTTTCTTCGGGGCATATTTTTGTTTTTTACGTCAGAAAAACTCGGAACGGGTCTGCCACGCCGACGAAAGGTACCAAATACCTGATGGTATTCCACCATTCATTACGGGGCGGAGTCACGGGAACGCTTGCGCACACTTCCGCGACTCCGCCGGTGGCGTCCAGCCAAGCCGGACCTATCTTTCTTCGTGGCATATAGAAAGCATTCATGCATCTTAGCAACCTAGCAACGGTTTGTATAGATAGTACAATGCGCGCTCGGGGGCTTGGAATGCATGTTAAACAGTCTCCCGCGGTTGTTATTGACAAGCATAACAGAAATTAACCGGTTAATCGGTTTGAGAAAATTCGACACATAATATGCTATTTCGCATTGGAGAATGCAAACGAATGAATCCACAACTTCTCCAATAAAGATTATACTGACATAAATATCATATGCTATGCTAGGGCATATATGTGGTTCTTTCTAGGCCTGTCTAATAGGTGAGAC
>DWNJ01000813.1:0-13755 GCA_018250275.1 Udranomia eurus
TAAAATCTGCTGGATAATATTGAAGATAATATTGAAGCGGATCTGTTTCTTGGAACAAGTATAGTTAGCAAAGCTTTCATAAAACCAACAAAAAACTGTATTTTAACTTCCTTTGATAGAGATATAGATATAGATAGATTATAGCTTTTCATCTCCTCAATTCAGTGAACTATAAAAAGATGTAAGTGTACTAATCTTATTACCAAAGAATAAGTGAGTTGGCCTGCGTTCAAAAGGAAGAAAAATGATTACGTACTAACTGGCCCGGCGAACTTCGTACCGCATCCCCCTCCCCGTTCCCTAACTTTTTTTAAGAACCGATTTTTATTAAACAATGCATCAGTGAAAACCGCATTCAAATTGAATACCGTTTCAGCCGTTTCTGAGATTAGCGTGCACAAACGTACAGACAAACAGACAAAAATTGTAAAAATCATTTTTTTGGTTTCTATTCTTTAAATAAAGACTGCTAACATGGTTTTAACAAGCTTTTAGATATCTTCCATGTACAGACACAGCACAGAGCAATCGTACACTGTACGAGTATAGTACGTTACTTAATATATATGAATAGGACGGACACAAATGACTCGAATAATAAGAATATATCCGAACTAAAAGGAAAGCATAAATGCCGTTACATCTCACAAAATCGAACAGAAAAACTGTTAACAAATCGTAATCATAACTCTTTAGAGGAACGAAGACGCAATGTCTTCTTCGATCGAATTCAATATTGATGTTAAGAGAAATAATAATAATTATTATAACTTACATAGAATACACCTAATCACCACATAAAATTTGGTCCATAAGCTTTCTAATGCTGTCTTGTGCTTTGTGCTGTCTTAGATGTTTGACCTTCGCTAAGGCATTGTCTTCTCTATTATAGATCTATTTATAGGAGCGTTAAGGCTCAAATTGGATCTATACACCAAGGATTGAGTGAAATTAAATCTTGAGATTCTAGGAAGCTTTGAAGGAATGCAAAATTCTAATAAAGATAATAGTTCAGTACATCGAGAATTCCATTACATTTTCACTTCTGTTGGCAGTCCTCATGCCTGCTTATTATTTTATAACATTACGGTATCAAACGAGCATGCAGGCCACCTGATAGTGGTTGCTGCACCCTAAAATTAACATAATAAAGGTCGAAAATCTTTTGTAGGTCGACTATAAATACGTTGCTACGTATAAGGATTTAGTTGGAACACCTCGATTAAGGGGTTCTCCCTTACCACCTTACACCTGCTAAGAGCAATAATGCTGCTGTTGTAAGGCAGAAATGGGTATGTCGGTGGAAGCAGCCAAACCATAAAATGTCTACCACCTTCAAATCGCATTCATTTGTAAAAAAATCGAAACATCTCCAATATAAAACGAACAAATTGGCTTCTAATAAATTCCAGTACTCGAATTCCTTGGACAATAGAATTAGAATAGATTGTAAATCCTTACTTAAGTATTTAAATTGAAGTATTTAAAGAGAATCGAATCGTTCTCTTTCTTGCTATAAAGACAATGCAGAAAGATCTTTCAACGTTCAACGCAAAAATTCAAGTCTTAACTATTATATGTAAGTTAAACGAAAAATACTTTTTAACATTTCTTTTGTTCACAACGCATATTAGATTAATATCCTACATAAACTTATATGAAAGGATCTTTAATTGTAGTTGAAAGGTCAACAACTGGAACTGGAGTGCAGACATTACTATCAAGTCAGCTCATTGATTGTATTGTTCTATTTACGTACGAACTTGGATGGAATTTCAACTCTTTTAGTATAGTGTCATAGTCCTCTTAGAAAGAGTCCACGGCCGCCAGACAGTCGTCTTAGTGTACTAGCTGAAAGTTTATATGCGCACGCACCCAACACAGGTAAGAACGATAAACATCTATGGAGTTTGGATCGTGGTTACTTCAGCAATTAGCAGATAGCAAAGGTGTATATAATAGTACCTCTAAATCTGACTTCAAGATCGAGGAGTACATTTAGGTTTGTTCAGACAATTTCCTTTTGCAACATTCTTAAAGAAATATACCGAAATAGGAAGTAAAATTATGCTTTTATACGTTTCTTTTCTAGGCCTAATTGGAATAAGAGCCCATGAAAGGCTTTTGTTTTCCATCGAAATTACGGCGACGTAAAATGTTACCGACAGTTGATTTCTAGGAATTCTTACTTTGTTCGAACGAAGGAATGCCCTGCCACGTCAGGCACAAGCGAGGTAGTAATTTTAATACTGTTCCCAAACAGAGTTTGGACGGAATTTTACTTTGTACTCTGATAAACGAGCCAACAATTATGTGTTTCTGAATGCTTCGTTATGTTTCGAAAGCAAATTGGCACATTACAGTGTATGTCGTATTTGTGGCTTCCTACATCATATCTTTCTATCATAAATATCTAAGTAGTGAGTAAAAAGTTTTTAGTCCGTAATCAAGAAAATGATCGAAGTTCTTTCTTAGGTCGACCACAATGCGTTGTTAACCCTTAACCCTTAGGACTAAGTTGGAGCGCCCAGATTAAGTATGTCTTCCTGACCATACCATTCAAACCACAAGAGGAGGTGGTAACATCTATCAGTTCCAACATGGTGACTATACATGACATCGTCAACACTTTAATTTATACAATTATATAGAATAGAACTATATAGAATTATATAGAATTGACATTACAAGATCAAAACTGGCGACGCTCATAACGTCGTCACAGCATTTATTATACTATCGACATGTTTTATTTCAGTCCCACACAATATCTCTTATTGAATCACGGCAACCTTACGTTGAGAACAATATCTCAAAATCAGCACACGACTGAATACAATTAGGGTGAACTGGGTTCGTTTTCGTATCGTATCTGACATTATTGAGTTTCTTTTTGTCTCGGTTAAAGGGGCGTTTATATTCTAATAATACATATTTTGTTCTAAAAGATCTTTATGCTGGAATTTTTGTTGTATTTCAGGCCGTTTTAATAATAGATCCAGCCTTAACCCTCTCCGTACTACACAAATTGGTTACAAGACCGAGGGCGGTCGGAAGTAACCCTAAAACCAACCCTTTGATGCATACTATACTATTAGATAAATAGATAAACAAAATTACTGGTGATATAGTCATTATTGCTTGAACTTAGCTCCTTCCCCATAAAAAGGGGGGAAGCATCAAGGGCTATTGCAAGACTACGCTGGATTTGGAGGAATACCTACAATATGCTCGCATTACACACTACCTACTTATCCTGCAGTTTAAACGTCTTACTTCTTAAATCCCTTTTAGGACGCGGATAATAAGCAATGCACAGCTAATGTGAATGCTACACAAATCAAATTTCATTATTTACCCAAATCAGCAGACAACTAAAAACTTTTTTTATAAATAACCTATCGAAGAAGCATGATGTTAGGAGGTCACCGCCGCCTATCGAATTTGCTACAACAGAGGGGTCGCCAGTACAGTACATCGCCTGCGTTGGAGGAGATGTCATAGTGCTCCGGGAATGCCACAACAGAAAGGCAAAAAATATTAGGGTTATCTGTTTTGTCTTCCACCAAACCATCAATGCCTTAAGATAACCTTCAACATTTCATTACAGATAATAGACCACTTCACATCGAGCCAACTGCCCGTAGAAGCGTACAGCGGAATGCTATTAATTCCACTAATCCTTCTGATCCAAGTGAGATACCTCAAGTTTCTGGTGCCGTTCTCCGTGCTTGCCAACTTGTGTCTGATTGTGACTATCGCGATCACCTGCTACTACACCTTTGGAGATGTTCAGTTCAGTAATGGACAACTATTCGGCAGTGTTCTGGAGTGGCCACTATTCATGAGGTAAGACTATTCACCAACTACCAACAACAACCACCACGAACCATTTCGAAGATAAGCCCGGACAAATATCATGACACGATATTTTTATATATTAAGATATATGTCCTGCCCTATAAACTCCGCTATGTTTCAGTGAACATTTCATCAATATCGGTCCAGCCGTTCCAGAGATTGCTCAGTACAAACAGATTGACAGACAGACAGGCAAAATTTGAAAAAAAAATCAAGTATCGTAAAAATAACACACTGCACTTGAAAATCCCAAGTTTCTGAAATGACAGACAGACACTTCAATTTTATTTATATGTTTAGGCACAGTTATAGTTAACGTTTGCCCACAGCTCTGTCTAAATTAAAGATGATGAAGTATTTACATTGCAAACGGCGATTCGATCACACGTATTTCAAAATTCCCCATACAATTTTGTTTTTTTTTTCAAATAAATTGTATTATTTGGAGAAGTTTTCTATTAAATATTTAACGTGGTTCGAATTTTTTTACGTTGTTGCCTGTTTTATACTGTAGCCGGTACACAGGGGCAACATTTACGACAGAACTTTGCGTGTTTCCAACAAGAACTCTTATCCGCACGTTATTCCACTGGAATAAAAACTCGTTCTAATAATTTTACTTACCCTTATTACATTAGATCCTTTTTTATGTTATATACTTACTTAGTAAGCCAATGTTACTTAGATACTCTTGGTTGCGGCTCTGTCTGCATTATAAAATAGAAGATAAAATCTTGGGCAATTTCCTATATAAAAAACTTCCACCCCTGTCTTTCACCCCCCTCAGGCATGATTTTCGGGATAAAACCTATACTTTTCTTTCATCCCAAAACTTACTATACTACCTAATTTCATCTAAATCGATTCAGCGTGAAAAGGTGACAGACAGAGTTACTTTCGCATAGTTATTTTCGATACGAATAGGTAATAGCGATTTAGCACAAAAGCAGCTTCCGGTAGCATAAGTGTAAGCGCGGTGAGAGGAAAAAAACATGAACTCGCAGACCATCAACTTAAGATGGCCGACGAAAGACGATGGCGTGCGCGCGGGAAACTTACCGTACTTGAACCAACCACTCATGGATGAAATATAAATCATAGACTGTCACACTGTGTAACTTGGCGGGAATATACTTTATTAAAACTGATTAAGTCATATATACTTTATAACTCATGTATCAATTTAAAGTTAAAATATTCTTGAAACTTATTAAGCAAACCCTAGACCAAAAAGCTAGTTAGCTATTTAATAAAAGTCAGTCACGAAATAGATACAGAATTAAGGTTATTTTGTTACAATAAGTTTTTATAGCGTAGTGAAAAAATAGCAACAGTAAAACAAGATAGTTCTGGTACGCATTTGCCCCAACGTTTCACCGTGTCGGCCATGTTGTCGACGAATCAATTCTACGTGAGTTTCAATTTGTCACGTCAATTTCTCTGTCGGATTCATTTTACAATCCCTCCCGCTTGTAGTTTTGTACAATACAGACATTATGTTATAGAATATATACGTATAGTATTATTATCTTCCAGTCTAAAAAGGTATACATTTCCTCCAATAAACAAAATTATTTTAATGTGTGAAAGCGCATATTTATTACAACTCTTTATTAGTATGTGTAGGCTATTTTTCGTTAAGCTCTCCGTGCTCTTATTGGTCAATTAATAAGACGATCAGTCGCTGTCACTGTGAATGCACGAATTGTATGACTTGTCAACTTACTTATGCACTGGTTGGTAAAAAAAACTGGCAGTTTGCGTTTGCATTTGTACTTTTTACCTTTATATATAATTGGTATATATAAGGTAGCATGTCTAGGTAAAGATTTTGGAGGGGCGTACATTTTTAGGTTTTATTTATAAGAAAATTAGAAGCTTCTGTATAAACGAATGTTTTTATTTCTAGGTACAATTACAGCGGATACGAGAAGCGGACACCGAAGTGCGGTGGCAGCACGATGAGGACGTCAATGAGTGTCCCACGTGTCACGTGCCGCTGCCAAACAGCAAGAAAAAGGTAACCATCATAGTTAATATAGGTTGATTAAAGGTTATAAGAAGCATCGTCCTCCGCCTGTCTATCTGTATTAAGCTTTCTTCTTTTAAACCACGTACAAACTGATTTTGCAGTTTTCACTGTTATTTAGACGATTTATTGCCTAAGGTATTTACATAAAAAACTACCTCTCGATCGTGATACCGACACAGTGTCGTGGGTTCGATTCTCACCCCCTTGCACTTATGTAGTAATTGCATGACGTCTGGCAGGTGCACTGCCGGCACTGCGGGCGCATCTTCTGCGCGGCGTGCGTGCCGCACAGCGTGGCCAGCGGGCCGCGCGCCGCGCCCGCGCGCGTCTGCTCCGTGTGCCGCACGCTGCTGCAGCCGCACGTCGCGCCCTACTTCAGCACCGCGCCGCCGCACTCGCCCGACTAGCGCGCCCGCCCTCCCCTCCCACCATCGCCACCACCACCACCAACTCCACCTCCACCTCCACCTCCGCCTTCCAACGCCTGACATGGACATCCTTCCATCTGTTATATTCATAAAATGACAATACTTGAACGTCCATGCTCTATTCCAAAGTAGGTTTGCATGAATTGACTGACAGCCGCACGACACTACAGACATCTGATCTAGTTGCCTTATAATGGTCTGGCTGTGATAATGTATAAATATACGTCTTCAGTTACGTTTGAATATGCAAAAACACCTTACACTTCTCATTGGCGCTGTGTTCAAATCAATGCAGCCATACTTTTTTTCCTTGTGTTCCATCATACCCATCTTAAGTCTGTGTAATGGCCAGGAATTACAGATCCGTTGATCTACATGTTGGGTAGTTGCATATCTCATAAAAGGAATCCATTACGTTGCCGTTTTTATTGTTGCTACTCGGCAAAGCGTACCTTTCCCCAAAAACTGCATTAGATTGATGCCAATTTTAAGTGCTACAACACGGTGTGATTAACCAGTGATAATATAAAGAGCTTTCTACCGTCAAGTAAAATATAATGTTCGTCCATCGAAAGCTAATTTTCCTGCAGTTATAAAAACTATATACAATACTCGCTCTTCGCTTCTGCACTACAGTCTACATATTTTGAATTATTTAAGTCGCTTAAATAATTCAAAATATGCATTATGAACAGCAATATAATGGTAAAGATCTTCCAGTCTAAAGTGCACGCCCTTCCACTAAACAGAATTATTTTAATGAGTGAGAGCGTATATTTATTATAACTCTTTACTATTATGTGTAGGCAATTTTTCTTTAAACTCAGTCTCGTCGGTGGACAATGAGTGCAAATAATAGAGCGATCTGTCACTGTCACTGTGAATGCACGAATTGTATGACTTTTCAACATACTTTCGCATTAGCTGGTCAAAAAAACTGGCAGTTTCGTCATTTTTACCGAATTATTATTGGTTTATAAAAAGTTGCATGTGTGAGTAAAGACTTTGGAGGGGCGTGCATTTTTAGACTAGAACATTTGTACATTATATTTGAGATATTTATTCATGTTTACTTGTTGGGTGCCGAAACGAAGAGATTTACAAGAATAACCAATATTCAAATGGGAATGTAATATAAATTATATAGGGCAAGTAATTAGTGCTATTAGAGATGTTATTTAATTTTTACTGTTAAACGCACACTGCAAGTGTGAACGTTCGAATAAGCTGAAGTTAATAATGCGATTCAAGTTTGTGCGAAGCATTCACGCAACAGTTGCAAACGTTTGCACCTGCAGTGGACGCTGTGGTGGATGTATATACTTGAATAAAAATAGTTTTTTTTGTTAACACTAGCGTCTCCTGTAGATAGAATAAATTTTAATAAGTCTTCAAATGGAGGGTTGATAAGTTTAAGCAAATCCAGGGACCGCACGAGATTTCGTGTGGGGTTTGTAAACTTTATTCACATAGTAAAATGTTATCCAAAACTCCGTGACACGTGTTTGCGTGGTGTGAGCGAATAAACTTTAATAAGGCCGTCATTTTTGGACAAACCACTCTTAGTCTATATACAATAATTCCCGAATATGTATTTGGCTGTAAATTGTTGTGCCGAAATGTTTTGACCCCATGTTGGTTTCAAGAGCTTCCAATACGTTGTTGCTGCTTTGTTGATATATTTTAATTATTTAGTTTTAAGTCAATTTAATTATGAAATGTAATGGTTCATGAAAAACAAATTAATTTCAATATATGAAAAATCTAAATCAAGATGTAATATGCGTAGAAAAGTAACGCAGTACGGCGATGCATTTATTATTGTTAAAGACGCAAGTAGACGACATGCATTAGGCACACTATATTTAGGATTTCGTTCATTGTTTTAAAAAGCAGGTGGGAAGTAGAGCGACAGTCGAGGAGGCTCCACCGCTACTACCCTGCCGTATCTGCCACTTCCCTGTCCGCGTGTCGGGTTCCAGGGTAAACCAGGGTTCACAGCTCATAAAAATATTTTGTACAGAACTGTACTGAACATAAAAAGAACGAGTGCCTCGTTCTTTCGTTCTTACGTCGAGTGCGCATATAAGACCGTGTAAGGAGCTAGTTTGTAGCGGGAGACTGGGTGTCGCCCGGAGCGTTTTAACCGGTGTCTCGCATCCGCGAAGGAACATACCCCACTCCAGCCGAAATTCTAGAACTGCGTTCCGGCTGGAGGGGAGTGACTCGGCACACGTTGGCACAATCCATTTGTCCCCAGGAAATTATCGTAGTACATACATACGGTTTTGAATATGGCTTCAGTCATAGAACTGAATGTTCTGGGGTTTTACTGGAACTGTGGCCCGGAAGCGCCGTTCCTTCACTATTTTAAAACATCTACCTTAATTTTAAATAAGGTAGATTTTTTGTCCGTCGGAAAATGTTCATGTCGACAATAAATTCGGTTAAACTCTATCCAGTATCTAGTATTCCTTGAGTATGCTGTTATTGCAAATTATTGTTGCATATTTATTCGCCCTTTTTTCCGGCTTTATTGGTTTAAATTTGGATGTTTTAATATGGACCAAACAATTGTAAGCGTTGCAATACTAAATGTCTACATTTTTACATTATTAAGAATAATTGTTTCAATGGAGAATATTGGAATTGTTGACAGACCAGAGTGTGGTCGAGTGATAATAATGATTTACTAAGAACATGGCGCTTACCTGTTATACATATACGATAGAAAATCCGTATTGTAATATAGATTATATTTTATTGTAAATAAAGAGGTCGATATAAAAATATATTTTGTTTTTCTTTTCCTCAAAATACTTTTCTAATAGAATATGATATTTGTTTCTATGTAAGATAAATATATCTTCGCTAAACAGTTTCACGTGACTCGTTGAATTACTGATATCAAGGAGGGAAATAAAACATGGGCGTAATTTAAAACTAAGTAAAAATTTAATATGTAAAAATAATGGGAATTTGAATACGTGAATCCAGCGCCTAGTCTTGATAGCTCTCCAGGCTCAGCGTCATCACGTCGCTCACGAGACAGTCTGCCGGCTGGAATGCAATACTTAATTAGTGAATACTTTGCTCTATAAATTACCACTAATTTAAAACTATCTACTTACTATCTTTCAGGTAGAATTAGGATTAGAAATTTGATTATTAGATTAGATAGATAGATTAGATTTGATTATTAGGAATTTGATGGCGGTAGAACATATCGTGGTTAGACTCTGGAGGCACATCCGCTGTTCCTATGTATTTCAGCCTTATAACAGCAGTGGTAAGAGCGAACCGAAGCAATGCGACTTAACAGTTAGTCCTCAGGGATAGCAACGCATTTGTAGTCAACCTAAGAAAAAACTTGGATACTGCCTTGGGTGTCCAAATGTCCATGGGCGGCAGTAATCAGTAATCACGTCCAGACGGATGACCCTTATTCTTTAAAATCATTGTTGAAGTTTCTAAACACTTATTAGGTACCTATTAGGTTTAGTCCTTAAATTATTCATTTTAAATTCTGTTGTTTTTAAACAGTAATAGAAAAAGCTCGAGCAAAGTACTAGCTAATTCCTTTCCCGAATTAACAATGGATCTTAGATCTTAAAATAGATATTGGTGGATAATATTCAAGATTTGAAAGCCGCAACACGCATTACTAAATTTTATGCCAACCCTGCAAATGACCAATTTCACAAACATTAAGAAATATGTGACTAACCTCGGAACAAATACCAATGAGCGCGTCCGCACAGCCGTAGAACTCCTCCTTGAGCGAGATGACGATGGTCTGCAGACTGCCCTTCTTGGAGCGGATGTAGGAGGCAACCTTGCCGATGTTGGTGTTGTCCAGCGCCGCGTCGATCTCGTCCAGCAGGAAGAACGGCGCTGGTTGGTAGCTGGCCGACACGAAATACATACCAGAGATAAGATACTATATAATGAGATACACATTGTTTAAACGTCCGTAAAATTTACTGTGAAAGAGATCAGCCTCTCCATAGACATCTCTCTTCACTAGTAATCTGGTCAGGCATTTTCTTGTTATTAACATTAAAATTATTTGTTACAGATTAAACAGTATTTTGCCATTAAATGTTTGCTGAATGTTTTACTCTGAATATGCATTTTATAATGCAGCTTTTCGTATCATAAAACGTTTACAAATGAAGAGTTGATTTCAATGACTATAGTTGAATAGATGGTCAGTTGTGCGCAACGTTGCACAGGTAAAAATATATTTAATAAATCCGTCAGTCAGAGTCAGAGTAGTGAGTCAGTCGTACGGAAGTCATGTTCTGAGAACGGTGGCCCGGTACCTGTGTATGGCGAAGAGCAGCGCGAGCGCGGCGACGGTCTTCTCCCCGCCGGAGAGGTTGGACATGGGCTGGAAGCGCTTGCCGGGCGCCACGCAGTTGTAGTTGATGCCGTCTAGGTACGGCTCCTCGGGGTTCTCGGGGCCCAGGAACGCCTGCGCCGACTGGTTCATCGCCAGCGCCTGCACACGGGAGGGACGATGTTAGAGCCGTTTTAAATCTATAAGGAACCTTGGAAAATCCAACAACCAGCGCTACCGATTGCCCATAGTCCGCTAAACTTCAACTGTTGTTAATGTACTTCTGTACAATACAATAAATAAATAAAATGGTGTTTATCGACTGGTGGTGATGGAATATCGACGAAACTTTTTTTGAGAAGGTAGAGAAACGAACACAATAGATAACGACACATAGACAAAGAATCTGAAATATTTGATAAGTATGCACTTGCTTACCTTATAGATAGCATCAATTTCATTAGCCACATGCTCAAAGCAATCCATAAATTTGTCGTGGCGCTCCTTCTTCACCTGCAAAAAAAGTTTTTCTTATATACATTAAAAGATTTTTATTTATTGTTGATCTTTTATTATTAATAAAACATTATATATTTTATTTGTTTGTAGAAATAATATAATTTTACCTTCTCAAAGGCTAGCTTAGCTTTATGGGCTCGTTTGCGCGCGGCTACGAACGCTTCGTTCGTGGCGTTCACTTTCTCTCGTACTTCATTGAGTTTTTGCATTGCCTGAGACATGGATTAACATTAAGAAATGTATGGAAAAATATTAAAAAGCACTAAATTATGCAAATACTTTATTAAGGGTCAGAAATTTTGAATTTAACGTTCTATACATTCAGATCGAACAAGTGGTAGAACTTTTCGTAATTCGATTCTGTGAAGACATCCATGGGCGGCAGTGATCATTGCTATCAGGTGGACTACAGATTCTATTGAAGTGATAAAAGGCTTAGAAATAAGTCCATTAGTATTTCTAGAAACACCCTAAGCCTTATTTACATTTAGAAAACATTTGTTTTCTGTGTTTATTATCTCCAGTACTTCTACAATTATATACTCGTACTCCACGAAGAGCCAACGAATGCTACACAGATATCCGACTGTCAAAGAGCATTCGCACGTGCTCGTATGTATGCATACCCGCATGTTGGGCGCCTGTATCTTGTCGACGGTGTTCTGCAGCGAGTTGATGGCCTTCTGCAGCTTGTCCCCCTTGCGCTTCACCTCGTCCGCCTCCTCCAGCTCCTTCAGCGACTCGGACAGCCGCCGGTAGTCCACGCGGATCCTGACACGTATTACATATTATATGCAATGTTATCAATATAAGTAATCAATGTTATAATTTTCAAATTGTGTGGTTTTATATGTAGGTATTGTATTGTATATTTTTGGAAATCAACGTTACTTATTTATTTTAATTTATCAATTTAGACAACGCGTAGACTTCGAAAAGTCAAGCATATTTTTTACTCGTATATACCAGTGATACGTCTCCTGAATATCATGTGAAATAAACACCGGCACATCGAAATGCCGGTTGCCAGTTAACGTCGGTTTTATTTTAAGTTAAATGCTGGTTTTAGCCATTTGGAAATCAATTCGTTTTGTGGCATACAAGAAGTGTAGTTAACGATTCGCTTGAATACCGCACGCGTCGGTTTTGTTTATGTTCGTCGAAATTAAACATAAGAACGCACTAACCTGGACTCACGCTGGTACTGCTGCGTGGTGGACATGGAGGAGGGCTCGGAATCGCCCTCCGCGGTGTCGTCCAGGTTGCCCTCCAGCAGCGGAATTATTATGTCGTCAATCTGTACATGCGTTTGTAATTCTAAGTTCGGCTCACAGTGACATATGAGGTTACAAGAAAACATGATTTGTGATTATTCATTTCAATGTATACTACAAGTTTACTAATTAATATCCTGTAGCTGTGTGTTGTGTAATAGTTTCTCTGTTGTGATAAGAAGATTACAATTATTGGTAGTGTTCGAGCTCCTTTAATACTTTACCTTAAAATTGTGCGATATGAAACACATGTAGAGCTAATTGTTATACGCTTTAACGGTATACTTCTGGAATGAATAATAAATCTTAACCTTGCACTGTCGCAGAATATTGTGTCTGTCGGAGCGGCGGCTCTCGATGCGCGCCTCGATGTTGGCGATCTGCTTCTGCACCGACTGGATGTCCTTCTGGATGCTGGCCGCTTCCTTGCGGGCCTGGGGAGGTACTTTTATTTATAATTCTCGGGGGAAATAGATTAGATAGATAGATATATTGATAATTTAGAGTATAGCTAGATTGATAATTTAGAGTATAGCTAAAAAAAATACTTATTTAAGTATTGGAAGGTTAAAGTCGAGTAAATTAATTTTAAGAATTTTATAATCAAGCGACAATAACTGAGTAAATGAATTCACAACATCACAAACGAAACTAATGATATGATGTAATACTTAAAGGATGAAGCTATAGATATAGGATAGCAGTTGGTATGTTCTGGTATGGTATCGTTCGTATATTAAATCCATAACGACAGTATTCTTCGACATGACTACGTTCAAGGAAAAAGAACAGATATTAGTTGGTCGCTGTCGTAACAAAACTCAGCACAGGTGCAAAGTCTATAAGTCGTCTCTGTCCCGGCTGTAGGCTGTAGGGTAGTGCGGACAGAGAGGCGCACCTGCGTGACGGCGTCGTCGGCGGCGTCGAGGCGCGCGCGCGCCGCCGTGCGCTCGGCCTTCAGCGTGTCCCCGCGCCGCAGCTCGCGGTCGATGTCCTGCCGCTGCTTGGCCTCCGCCTGCCGCCCCGCCTCCAGCTCGTCCTCGCCGTCCTGCACCGTGCGCTCCCACCGCGTCACGTTCTCTGCGCGCACCCACGACACACGTCACACGTCATACATCACCGACACATACACCTTCACCGTACGTAATAAACCGTTCCGATGCCAATACTGAATAAGAGTAGTACTAATAACTCAGACCTTAGTTAGTAGCATCTGTTAACGACCTCAGACAGAATATCAACCCTGTCTTGAGTTTTACAGATGTCTGTGGGCAATAGATCCATTCCTACCGGATGGAC